>JAMKPZ010002619.1:0-11186 GCA_024699675.1 Amphibolis antarctica
ACGCCCTGCTAGCTGACCGAGAGGCCAGCTCCCCGTTGCTGTACGTGACAAGCACGTCACGTACCCAACCGGGGCTCATCACAGCCAGCGCCTTCAGACAGGCCGGCCACCGGTGTCTCAGACGGACGCCCAGCCAGCTAACTGAGAGGCTAGCTACCCGTCGCTGTACGTGACAAGCACGTCACGTACCCCACTGGGGCTCTTCACGGTCGCCGCCTTCAAACAGCCCCACCACCGGTATCTTAGACCGACAGCCTGGTAGCTAAACGAGAGGCCAACTCCCCGTGGCTATAGGTGACAAGCACGTCACGTACCCAACTGGGCCTCATCACGGTCACTGCCTTCAGACAGGCTAGCCACCGGTGTCTCAAACTGATGCCCAGCAAGCTGACCGAGAGGCCAGCTCCCTGTGGCTGTAAGTGACAAGCATGTCACGTACCCGACCAGGGCTCATCACAGCCACCACCTAGAGACAGCCCGGCCACCGGTGTCTCAGATCGAAGCCCAACCAACTGACCTAGACGCCAGCTCCCCATGGCTGAATGTGAGAAGCACGTCATGTACCCGACCATGGCTCATCACGGTAGCCGCCTTCAGACAGGCCGGCCACCGATGTCTCAGACCTACGCCCAGCCAACTGACCAAGAGGCCAGCTCCCTGTGGCTGTACTTGACAAGCACATCACATACCCGACCGGGGCTCATCACGGCTGCCGCCTTCAAACAAGTCGACCACCGGTTTCTCAAACCAATGCCCTGCCAGCTGACTGAGAGGCCAGCTCCCCATGGCTGTACGTGACAAGCACATCACGTACCCCACCAGGGCTCCTCACGGCCGCCACCTTCTAACAGGCCGACCATCGGTGTCTCAGACCAACTCCCTACCAACTGACTGAGAGGCCAGCTCCCTGTGGCTGTACATGACTGGCACGTCACGTACCCCACCGGGGCTCCTCACGGCTGCCGCCTTTAGACAGGCTGACCACCGGTGTCTCAAACCGACACCCTACCAGCTGACCAAGAGGCCAGCTCCCAGTGGCTATACGTGACAAGCACATCATGTACCTGACCGAGGCTCGTCACGACCACTACCTTCAGATAGGCTGGCCACCGATGTCTCAAATCGACACCCAGCTAGCTGACTGAGAGGCCATCTCCCTGTGGCTATACGTGACAAGCACGTCACGTACCCGATCGTGGCTCATCACGGCCGCCACCATTAGATAGGCCGGCCACCGGTGTCTCAAACCGATGCCCAGCCAACTGACCGAGAGGCCAGCTCCCCATGGCTGAACGTGACAAGCACATCACGTACCCGACCGAGGCTCATCACGGTCGTTGCCTTCAGATAGGCCAGCCACCGACGTCTTCCTCCGACTCTCCACCGACTAACCAAGAGGTTAGCTCCGGATAGGGATGCTCCTTTCCTCGGTGAATCCACTCGCATGACTCACATGTTGCACTATGCACACACGATAGGCAGGTCCCTCTTTCTAATCATCCTGCCACATCAGTGCTGGGAAGGAAGAGGGTCGACAGGCCTAACCAAACTGTCACCCCAAAAAATGGCACGGTTTTTGGGTCTGCATTGACTGGAAAGCACTCGTGCCCCCTCCAACTCACCACCACAAAACATCTGGGTCACCATCTACCGGGAGAAACACCAGGAAGCCGGCAAATGACCCGACCCTCATCCACAGCCTATTGCCCCAATACTTACCCACTCCACCGTCTGACCGGGCTTCCACCGACTGCCACGTCCGATGTACCCGGTAGCTGCATCTACGGCCGACGGTGAGAATAGTTTGTAGCAACAGGCAGCGCATCCAACTCAAGAAGTGCTATCCAGACCTCTAGGACGATCTACCGACCCCAGGAGTGATACCAACTACATCCAAGTTACCACACTAAACAACCCGAGCATCCAAACTTTTAACTCCGACGGCATCAAGATGATGTAGAGTGAGTAATCCAGGTTTGTCCTTATCTCCATAGTTCGTGTTGATTCTAAGCGATTACAAAATACCGGCGGGAGATCACTTCTCCCCCCTCAAATGAGTATCCAACCTCCCTTCTTCTTTTTTTTACCTAGCCCAAGTGCCACCTAACAATGAGGGAGATCACAAACTTCGTCTCCCTCTAGGTCAAGTATTCCCCTTAGACCCAACCGCAATAATATCAGGTTATTCTGCTTGCCAACAGCATGTGGGGAGGGCTAGTAGTAGTCTTTCATTCAGTTTTATTTATTTATTTTTGATCTTCTATTTTGTAAAAGAGAAAGAATAGCAAAAAGCAGAAAGAAAAAAAAAAGAGAAAAATGAAGAAGAAGAAAAGTCAGTGGCTAGAATCCTTCTTCAAGCGGAAAAGAAAAAAAAGAGAAAAAGGAAAAAGAAAAAAAAAGAGGAAAAGAAAACAAAAGAGAAGGAAAAGATACTTGTTGCTGAGTCCTGAAAGCAAATGGACTCCTATGTAAGGGAAGGGTAGATTTTAGGATTCCAGCGGCTATTGGCAGTCCTATACCTGACTTGTCACGATTGACCAAGTATTCCCTTCTTTCAGGGCTTGGCAACCCATCAAAGTCTGCCAATACAACCGGGTGCCAGAACCCATTCGCCGACACCCACTTCTCCCCTTTTTCTCTTATCCTAGGGCTTGACATCCTAGCTAAGTCGTCAAGACAGGGCTTCGCATCCCTCACAGAAGACGTGCTAGCAGCTGCATCCTCAGCAACATTGGGCTTGGCATCCCGCTGAAAGTCGCTTCCACCCCCGAGTTTCGATGTCTAAGTCTCCGGAACCTACACTATTCTATCCATTATCATCATGCCCCCAAAGCGAACTTGTGAGGAAGAATCAGCATAACTATGGGTAGAGGGACAACTTTCGGATCTCTCCTCTCGACCTGTCTTGATTGCCTTAGGTTCACTTCCATTGGACAAAGGAACCACGTTTCCAAACACACCCATGTGAATGTCTAGCCGTTACTTTTTGTTGTGAGGTGAGCCACCAATCATTCCCCTACAAGTTCAAATAGCACCATTGAGTCGGAATAGCCACCTTGCGTGGACTCCCTCACAGATAGCCACTTGAAAGATCCCCTCACCTTTTCCGTGCCACTATTCCTAAAACATCGGTGAATAAGTTTGGCACCCACCGTTTTACAAAACCAATGAGGCGAGACATGAGATGAAGGGCTATGAGGGAATTTCTCAACACCTGCACACATCTTGTATACACGGATAAGGGGAAGAAACAACACTTCTTCCCCACCCTCGGAAACCAACGTACGAATGAGTGTGCAGGTAAATAAGCCAGTCAAGTCAATCTACCGGCTGCTGCTTAAGAGACGTGGTTACCCACGGATAGCCAGCACCTTGGCCGCATCCAACGTCAGGACAATAGCTATTCCTTGTTGGGACAAAGGAGACTCGCCCACGCTCATCACCCAACTCAAATAGCTGGACGCCAGAAAGAGGACCCACGCTAGACACGCCATCATGGAGGGGAAATGGCTAGTTGCCGGGTAAACCAGCCGGCAGCCAATCGCAAAACACGGTGACCCAAACGAAACAAACACCCATAGAGCGAAGGGGTGCAACCGCGCGATACCCATCCCAGAGTACTGGACACTGCCACCTACGATTTGGTTAAGACGCCACCTCACAAGGAGGTAAGACTAACTGATAGGGGGAGGGAATAGCAGGCTATCCAGTATCATCAACCGGCAACCGCCATAACGATCAAGCTCATGCCAGCATCTGGCACTTCTGCCATGGTACGAATGCCCTCTCTGTATCACTACCTCGCACCTTACTCGCATACACGCACAAGTTCTTGGGTACACAATCCATAGGAAATATTTCGTTAAATACGATTGATATTATTTAGATAATTCCTTAGATTACAGGCACGAGACAATAGGTTGTGAGTACACAAGGTTAGTCTACGTCACTGTCCCTCCGGCGCCTGAACCTCTAGTGCTCAAACCTCCGACGCCTCCATCCGCTCCAGCAAGCCGACATAGCTGGTCCTTGTGGTACATCAGCTGCACAAGGACGTTGTACTGGACGCTCAGGTGATCCATCACTATGCGCAAACAATCACTCAGTAGGGACTCTGTGGTAGACGCACTGGTAGCCACACTCTGACCCGGAACTCCACCTGGGAACAACGAAGCAGCAGTAGAAGTAGTCGGCGGACGCCCGATCAACGGCCCAGCAGACGTCCCGACAAACGAGCTAGCCCGCTTAGAAGTGAGCCTCTCGTAACTACCAAGATTGATCGCCATGATGGGTCGGGTCAGAAGCAGAACCTTCTATCGGCCGCTGGTCGAAACATGCAGGAAGCCTGCCAACTTGACCATGGCCTCGCCAAACAGCAACTGGCTAGGAGGCCGCTGACCCAGGTAGACCACGCTCTGCATCTGGCGTCGAACCGCCGCCGCCCAATTCACCTGGCAACCAGATACCACCGTGAAGGTCACGAGGTAAGTCGCCATGCTAATCTCGTCCCAATCCCCCCCTTTTGGTAGGATCGTGTTGTTGTGGATAAAGGAGACAAGGTGGGTGACCGGGTTCAGGTCACACACCTTGACCACCAGCTAGCCAAAGCCAGCTTCGTAGCAACTACCGCGTTGATGTCGCCGATGCTCCAAAGGAGGCTCGGCAGAGGGGCGAAGACGTCCAGGCTAGTAAAGCGGAGGCCCAACACCTCGAGCAGGAGCACATTGGAGAGTTCCGCTGGCCCAGCCCGAAGGCCGAGAACGAGTTGCGACTCCACCTCAAACAAGTTGGAGTACATCTCGTCCACTAGGCCGGTGACGGTCTCCACGCAACGGAAATCCTAGACGAATGGGAGCAGGCCCTGCACAGCGAACAGCTACTCCACCTTCGGCAGCCAGTCAAAATCAGCTGGCCGGCCATATAAAACACTCCTCAATGCCAAGCGATCGTCCACTGGGAGCGCCAACTCCTGGTCAGTGTCAGGAGGTGAGAAGCCCTCGACTGCCGCCTCATCGCAACCGGTTGCTTTGCGATACCACGGGAGTGCCATGTGGACTAATTCCGCATCTAAGGCCGTGTCATCGGGCTTTGCCGGCGGCAAGTCAAAAGACCCCAGGAGGAGCTGCTACCTCTCAACCAGCATCTTGCGATGCGTTTGACGCCGTAAGCTTTGGAGAGGAGCCACTACCGATGCCTCACCTTCCACGTCATCCTCCGACAGACGAGAATTGGAGGCATCAAAGTCCACGCGCCGCTCCAATAGCCACCATCGGGAAATGGCCACGATAGAAGGGGCATCACACCCACCGTCCATAAGCAGGTAGAAAACCTGTAAATGAACGACCTCTATCTGGTCGGGACAAGCGAGGTCCTCTACCGGCAAATCCTTCAGCAACAGGGGCAAAGTCTCAAGCCACTGTCACACAGACGCCGCAACCGACCACTGAATGTGGCCCGTGACGTTCTTGGTCCTAGGCATTGGAACGTGTAACCAAAAGGGAGAACGTTGAAGAAATGGAAGGGCGAAGGAAAATGGGGAGAACAAACCAGCGAAGGAGAAAATGAGAAGAAGAGATGAAAAATTTCAAACACCTTCACCTCCCTATTTATAGGCCAAGAAGACCACCCGGATGCTGACAATTCAGGCGGCAGCCGGTTCAAAAACTAGCTGAACATAAACCAAAGAAAAACTAATGAATCACCTCACCTGCAACAATTCCTGATGGCTGACAAATGATGAGACTATTCACTACACCAATGACCAACCTTTTGAACACAGCACGTGAAGGCTTTCCACCTTAGCACTCGGCTGCCGGCACCTACAAGGTGGCTGCCGTGCAAGTAGCCGGCTGAGCCCAAGAACCAACGAAAACATGATGTGACTATTCACTACACCAAAGACCAGCTTTTGGACGCAACACGTGACGACTTTCCTGCTCAGCACCCGGCTGTCGGCTCCTACGAGGTGGCTACCGCTCAAGCAGCCGGTTGAACCAAAAACCAAAGGAAGGCATGATGCGACATCACCCTACACAAAGGTAATATCCAATGGTCAAAAGTGAGAAAGATGACAAGACGACCCATTGCAAAGATTCCTGACGACGACTGACTCGACCAAGGCGTCTTCCGGTTTCAAAACCGGGAGTATAAGCCCAACTCCCCTTTCAAGGCATCTTCTGGTTAGGCAACCAGGAGTGTAAGTCCACACTACCATGGCAACTCTCAATTAAGATATCGAGAGTATAAGTCCAGTTATCCCAATTTAGAGCACATCCTCTTTGAACCTCCCAAGACTTTTCCTGACACACCTTCCAGGAAAGTTGATTTCATGAGCAATGGATATTCACAAAGAATGAAGCTGCACACTATCTATCACCCATGCATGGAGGGTCATTCAACCCTAGGACATCGGTTTCCTTCCACTGAGGTCATACAACCTCGCCTAGGGAGAGGCATTCTATTGACCCCCATGCTTAAAAGGGCCGATCGAGCGGCCAGTTGGCCGTCCATCGACGTGCCGGTATCTAACCCCAGCAGCTGGCTCCCGGTTGACCCCATGCTTAAGAAGGCCTATCGAGCAATCAGCTGGCCGTCCACCGGCATGTCGGTACCTAACCCCAGCAGCCGGCTCCCCAGACTCCCCAAACAAAATGGACATGCTCCACCCTTATTGGGTGGCCGAGTAAAACAAGCCGGCCAACTACCGGCACACCAGTAAAGCACCCCGGTGGCCGACCTCTAACTCTCTCACCAACGTGCAGGTACGTTTGTCAAAATGCCTAGTCCTACTTCAGGGAAAAACACACGGCAGCCAGATTTCCAGCTGGCACAAAGTCCCAGCTATCCGCTACGACCTATTCCCCCGAATTATTGGCCAAAGTCCTGGCGAACCCCGATCCCAACCAGCCAGCCTCCAGCTATCACACGATGGCTACCAGCTAGCTACCTGAAAAGGCCATTTAATCACTTAAATCTCACAATCAATCAATCATGTCGATCGCATGATTGAACCAAGACATACACCGAGTTTCCATCCACGAATCCCCCAAAGAAGGAAGGTAATCCCTTATAAAAAAGGGACCTTCTGCCCCATTCGAGCAAGTTTTCCGACCCCTTTTGAAAGCCACTAGTTTGGACATTGAAGATGCTCTTCAGACGCTTCAGACGGCTTTTTGGACGACTGGTTGGAAGTTTTGAAGGAGGAGAGCCGCTCGGAGCCCCGACGCCCTCTCACCGCACCAGAGCAAGGACATACGACCACCACCGATGACTCCCTATAGGTAAGTACCCCTATCCTCCCTGTTGGACCTTCCCTACGCAAGGGAAAGGTCGGAGGATATTCTCGGGTGTCATTCCTTCGGATACGCTTTCGAAGGTACCGGCAGCCTCCCTCCCAGCTGGGTGAATCCACCCGATACGGTCGAGATTAGTTCAGTCGCGACCCTTTTATGGGGTCCTTTTCATGGAAACTCGTGTTTTCTTACATGCTCTACGAATGCATCGTCGAGTTTTCCTGTCCTTTTCTTTTGAAACAACTGGCCATCGTCAGACGCATCGTCTCCGCTTAGAGATGGTCGTCTCCCCGAAGGTGTTCGCCTCTCCTATCTCTTGAGACAAGGCATAGACATCTCTACACCCGGAGGTTGAGGCAGAAACTGAGCGAACATCCGGTCCCAGACCCAGATACCCGATAGGTTGACGAGTAGACCCACCAAACTTCTAGTTATTTAGTCAGAAGTTCGTTATGGGGGCTACAATGTCTATATTTGCATTTTTAGCCATTTTACACCTACCTCACCGAGAGAGGCAAAGCTATCCTCCCGATGCCCTGGAAAGGCTTCCGGGATGAGGCCACCGGCATGCATCGTTGCTGACGCCAGCCGTCTGGGTGCACGAGCATGTACACCTCGATGGTTTCCCTTTTACCGAGAGAGGCAAAGCTATCCTCCCGATCCCCCGGAAAGGCTTTTGAGATGAGGTCGCCGACATGCATCGTTGTCGACGCCGGCCATCTGGGTGCACGAGCATGTACACCCCGACAGTTTCCCTTTTACCGGGAGGAGCAAAGCTGCCCCCCCCCCCAATGCCTCGGAAAGGTTCCCTAGATGAGGTCGTCGACATGCATCGTTGCCAACGCCGGCCATCTAGGTGCACGAGCATGTACACCCTGACGGTTTCCCCTTTTAATAAGAGGAGCAAAGCTGCCCTCCCGATGCCTCAGAAAGGTTTCCGAGATGAGGCCGTCGGCATACATCGTTGCTGACACCGGCCGCTTGGGTGTACGAGCACGTACACCCCGACGGTTCCCTTTTACCAGGAGGAGCAAAGTTACCCTCCCAATGCCCTGGAAAGGCTTCCAGGATGAGGCCACCAACATGCATCCTTGTCGACCCTGGCCAAATGGGGAACATGAACTCTTGTCCCTAGTCAAGGAGGCAGAATATGACACAGTAGCCGGTACCATTAGCCGGTACCATTAGCCGGCAGTCTGGCAGTCCAGCAGGCAATCCGGCGATCCATCCGGCAGTCCGGCAGTCCAGTCGACTGCCTCACCCGACCTTCAACTCTTCAGGTGAATGGTCTGTATTGGTGACTGCTGTGCCTTTCTCTCTCCCATTTATCGTCGGACCTCGTGTGAATCCTCGCATTGGTTGATCTTCACTTGCTTTCATTGGAAGGAATAAGACTATTCCTCCTGATGCCCTGGAAAGTCTTCCAGGATGAGGCCATGTGTGGCCAGACTGACTATCGTGGTTTTTCGTTTTTAGAGCCGAAGAGAGGCCAGGATTACCTGGGCTGTCTGGGGGTGCCTAACACCTTCCCCAATAGTACCTAGAGTCTCGTATCCAGTTCTCTCTTATTTCGTATAGCGTTACACGATTTCACGTTATTCTCGCGATTTTATTGTTTCAATGGTAGAAGGACACTTCCCCATCCAGTTTTCCTTGTTTTCTACCCAAAAATAAGGTGGCGACTCTATTCAACGAGCCATCCACCCCACGTGGTGATGCGCTCCCAAAATCAACTTTCAATTCTCTGTACCTCAGTCCATCAGCTGGTTCTACCGGCGGAAACCCATGGGCTTCTGGGTGATAGCCGAATGAAAGAGAGGGTACAGTGGAAATGGAAAGTGATTTTCATTTGTTAACTTATCTTCATTTATAACATCTTTCTTTTCGATTTCATTACTATTTTCAGATTCTTTACTATTTTAAGATTCTATATTATCCTCTAACTCAGCATCAGCCTTGTCTTCTAGACTAGATTTTTCTTTAATTTTCTCTTTCTTTGTAAAATTGTCACTAATTTGTTCTTCTTTATCATCCTCTTTTGGACCTTCATAAGTGACACCAGATCTTAATATTATACCCATCTTTTGATTCTTCTTTTGATACATTGTCTCTTATAGGAGCATTAAAATCTTCTTCTGTATTATAGGTGGCAAACACCTCAGTTGACTCTTCTATATTTTTGGAAATAGGGTCATTCATAACCTCAGATGGTCCAACTGAATAGTCCTTTACCAAATAATCAAGTAATTCATACCCTTCCCAAATTTGATCTTTTTCCTTAAAATTTTCAACTTCTGCAGCTTTGTAGAATTGATTTGGTGTGTATGTTACACAAGTATCTATAGGTTCCTACTAGAAACTTTCATCTTGTTTAGATAAATTAGAATTCTTTATAAATAAGTCAATGGATCTTTGAATTTCATCTAACTTCTCCATATGATTAAATGCAATTAAATCATTATATTGATTTTCTTCCATTACCTCAAATGGTTGTATATTCTTCTTTGTATATGAAATGTTATCTAATGAATTCACCTCTAGATAATTCTGATTTCCTTTTGAGTTCACCCAATTAAAATCATTGTATTCATATTCATTAAATATTTCATTGTCTTTCATTTTCTGTATTGATTTATCATATCTATGAAGCAATTTTTCGAATTCTTGTGATATTCTTTGCTTACTATAATTCTAATCGATTCTAGTATTAATTGGTAAATTATCTCCAAGATTTGATATATCTGTATTAGTACTTTGAACGCTCTGATCATCATGTAAGATTGACCAGTTTGAATAATTTTCATTTTGTAATTCATTCAGTCTGTTATACTCTTCAGTATTTCGTATTGTTTCATCTAGTTTATCCATTAATTGCTGGATTTGTAGTGATATATTTGATTGGTAATTTTGATTTTTGTTCATATGATTATACTTTGAATAATAATTCTGCATTCCTGGATCGCCATTACAGTCCCACAAATTAGAATTGTCATTCCAGTTATAATTATTTTGAAAATTAACAATAAGTCCTTCTAAATCATGCTATGAAGAGTAGTCATTAAACTCCATAAGTAAATAATCTTTTCTAACATAATTAGAATAATTATAATCCTCATAACTAGTCCCTTGAACAATCCCAAAATCACCCCTATACGAGTTATATGAGTCCATTATGTAATTCAGAATTTAAATACAAAACTCTACTCTGGAATAGCAATAAGACTATGAAATAGAATTTAACAGCAGTAATGCACATAAATCATATTGCAGCCCTAACTAACACCAAAATAGCAAAAAGCAACACCAATTGCAAGAAATTAAGCAATCCCCAGCAACAGCGCCAAAAACTTGGTACTCCACCACTGATACTTGTAATTCTTTTCTTATATAAATTGTGTGCGAAAAATTTTAATTTACCACAAGTGCACAGGTTCAGATGTATTTAGTGTGCAAGTATGGGTTTGTCCACAAGGATTAGTTTTTGCTTGGTGTTTAGCTGAATTGGTGACTTCAATTAAGTGAAACAATTGATTAAATATCTTATAAGCAATGTCACGGTTGCCTTGTTCCAATTAACCGCTAGGATGGTCTTTAAATACCGATTGTGTTACACTTTCCAGAGGATTTTACTTCCAAATATTTAATTCTTCTTAAGCTTTAACATTATACACTTCAGTTTGCATAAAATTTAACGTTCTGCATAGAAGAAGCACTTAACCCTCGAGGGAGCTCATGGGTAAACGTCTCTGCCCTCGAACTTACCCGAGGGTTGTGCGATAATTGTGAGTTTCAGATGTAAAAATAGCACAATTCAAATTGGCTGAAACTTCTAAGAGTTGAATGATTATATTTTTGGTCTTTTTATATATTTCAAAACACAACACACAATACAAT
>JAMKPZ010002620.1:0-48411 GCA_024699675.1 Amphibolis antarctica
ACGAAGTTGGCATCAGACGTCGGTCGTGACCTTGGGAGTTGAAGCACCCCTGGGTGTGTCGATGCTTTGTCACCAACACCCCTCTCCCTCACCTCGTAAATGCGCACGTGTGATGTTGAGTGGTACCCATTGCTCCACCTCGGAAAATGTGGGTGTGGCGTTCATGAACACCGTCATTTTTCGAGTCCATGGGGTAAACGACGACATTCTCTGGTAAAGACAATGGCGGCTGGGGGGCACGATCGGCAGGTTGAAGCTTGCGCACTTGTATGAACCTTACAAAAACAAACCCTTTTTCACAAAGAGTAGACGCTCTTATCGGATATGTTTTACGAATCAGTTCAAAAATTGTATTTTGTCGGTACAATTTACACATTCCCGAAACCAAGAATTGAGTTGCGCTAGGTATACTCCATCCAACAATCGCCAATCCATCAAAACATCCTACTAACAGTCTTAGTGATGTCAACAGCTGTGGAACTCAAGTTGAAAAGGTAACTTAGGCTTTTTTCTGATAAAGTCAGCAGGTGAGCAGGTTAGATGAATCTGAAATTCACATTTGTTTTTTAGGTTAACATGATTTGTAATATAAAAGAATTGATTTTATTTTTTTCTCACAATTATAATAAAAAAAATTATTTTTATTACACTATTTATTATTAATATATATAATCTATACAGTAAACAATTCTGCAAATTTGTTTCTAAGAGTTGTTGAAGTAACACGTAACAACAAAATCTTAAGGTGTGCGGAAGGCAACGAAAAAATTTCGTAACAGGTGCGGATGAATAGTAAGCATTAAATTCTTAAGTGTCAATAATGGTTTTTTTTTAATTTTACACGGTAATGATTTTGTCAGGGTCGTTGTATCATCTTTTCAAGCAAATTTATTTTTGCATGAAGAAATGGATTACAATAAAGTTGATGGAATTTTTTATAAAGAACTGTAGGAGAGGTTTGTGTTCTTTAAAACTCAATAAAAAGAAAAATTTTAAATTTTTTCATTGTTAAAAATCAAGTATATTCTTAATTTTTAAAAAATTAAATATAAATTTTTATAGAAAGTATATATGAGTTCGTAAAATTTTTCATTTCTAAATTTTTAAATTTTTAATAATAAAATTTTTTTCGAATTTTTCTTTTTATTCGGAAAACACAAACTCTGTAGTATTTAATTTGATACTTTTTTTGAAATATCGTTCGAATAATTTTTTTGGTTTTAGCGAAAGTATAATGTTAGGGAAGTTGTCTTGCAATATTTATTTGTTACGAACAGACAAAAAGGGAAAATAAAATTTGCAATAAACGCCATTTGATGATTACAATAAAACGTCTATGCCATCTACAATGATAACTTTTGATGGTATGTATATGTATTGTACAATTTTTTTGACAATTTGATGTACTTCAAAAATTTCTCTAAACCGTTGCTCTAAACGCACCCTCTATTTACTCGTAAAAGGATCGTCGACCGACGATGGTGTCTGCTTTGAAGGATGCTTAACAAACATTACATTCAATGGCACACGAAACTAGAAAAGGCCTCGTACTTTGCCTCATGATAAAGAAAGGCTGGATCATGCTTGTAGAGGACCGGATCATTTCGCTTTTAATGATACATTTTTTTACATAAATACAAAAGCCACGAAGAACTTCCTACCGTGTACTTACCCCATCCATGATTCCAGATAGTTGCAAGCATGGCCTACGTCTCTTTCGATTCGGGGTAGCTTCTGTAAGAAAAAAATCTAACAAAACAAGCAAAATAATAGACACGTAGGAGGAAAACCATAGTGTGAATGACGAATATCAAAATGCATATGCATGCACAACGAATATGATTGGAAAACAGGATCTGCTGAACATCAAAGTAACTGGCGAAGCTGCTGATTTTCTCTGCGTAATGACTGGACTTCTTTTGTCAATTCGTCTAGCTTTTCTAGAACCGGGTTTAACAAGCTTGACATCTCCAACTATTTTTAGAAGTACGAGGGTCAGTATCATAAGAATCACAGGAGGATGCCATGCGTAAGTGTTTTCAGGTAGTACCTCCTGCATGTGGAATTGTCTGAGAACCTCAATGTGAAGGTTTCGTACGTCTTCGTGGATGGATTGCTGCATGGATCCCAATGCCTCTTCAAGTGTACGCTGGACCAACTGGAGCGAAAAGGAAGTTGCTCCATGCGGAAGACTTGGTCGGGGTACATCCACCTGTAGTAGTTCAGATGCAGTTCCCTGTAATGGTATATTTAGGTTTCGGATACCGATTTTGTAAGATATCGAGAAAAATAATATTACAACTTTTTTAAGTTCGCATTTACCGAAGAAAGAGTCCCCATTCCTGAGGAACCTGTCAGGTCTTGCTTAGAAAGCAAGGATGAAATCTCTTCTCGGGTTTCAGTGCCTGTTTTCTTTGATTTTGGAGAACCAACTGTTGTTCTTTCAATGAAAGATGATGACGTGCTTAGCCGCTCTGCATATGTAGAATACCTCCGCGGAAGAGTTGTTGGTACTGAGACTGGTTCGAGATTTGGCTGCTCAACTGGTAACTTGGACCCTAATGAAGCTGATATAGATGTATGAGCAGATGATTCTGAAAAACTAGGAGTTATGTCATGAACAAAACTAACTTTGGCATAATTACTTATCAAACTTGGGCTTGAATTTGTTAGAAAACCGCTCAAAGGAAAACTAGTTGGTGCAGACACATCTTGTGATCCAGCAGATACAGATCCAGATGACACTGATCCAGCTGGTAGCATCCGGGAGAGCAAGGGGGTTGCCTGACGTCGGATGTTAACTTTGTCAGGAAATGCATTACCACCCCATGCATCTGGAGGTGTAGGAGAGGAACATGAGTCACTCTTTGATGATGCAAGAGGCATCACATTTCGAGGTGAAAGAACTGATTTATCATCATCCTACAACAAATCGAAATAGATTTATTTGATTAGACTTATTGAATAGCCCTTCGATACTTCCTTAACAATATGTAAATTTCACCATTATCACTCAAAAAAGAGCAAACTATAGTAGCTAAAGAAATGGGGCATGCTCATTTTAAAAAAGGCAGGCCATTCTTGAGGAATGAAGCAGTGTGGTGATGTTTATTTACGAGCGACAATGCCTCCTTTGATTCTATATCCCCAATACAATCATTGGTAAGAGAGAGCAGAACAGTAAGAATCCAAATTTCCCAGACAAACTAAACTTTGCTTTGCCTTTTAATGGACCAGTATGATGCCCAACGAATTATCATAAAAACATACCATACCTGCATGGATGATGTACCGATTCTCCAGTCAGAGATCCGATGTGATTCATTATTTGTTTCTGAGTGTGGAAATCTCCAGATAGAAGAAGTAAAAAAAGACTTCTTGTGATTTTGTGGGCCGTCCTTTTTAGCTTCATCTGGGCCATCCCACCGACTATCAAGTGATGGTGTGATTGGTTGAACATCAACTAATGGGGAGAAAACGTCCATATCATCTTTGAAGTTATAATTATGAGGTGCCTGTAACCTAGAGAGAGAACCCCTTGCCAATAAGTTGCTTTGTACTGGCGTTTCAGTTGCAGTAGTAATCGGTATGGGCCCAGTATTAGAAGCCAACAGTGAAGTACGGGAACCAGCAATGCCAGTGGAGGAAAAGGTTGACACAGCCACAGAAGGAAGTGGATCAGGCATTAGGATTGACTCTTCTCCTGCACCGCCTAGAAGTGCAATCTCAGCAGTACAATTATTCTCATTCACAGTTACAGGCTTTGATTTTTGCCAGCATAAGCTCATAACAGACTGTTCAAAGTGGAAAAACATTCGATAAAATTATATCAACAATCAATAAATACACTATCTCATAAAAGAATTAATCAACACATTAATCTCACTGTATGGGGTCAGGTACAAAAATCCTTTCCTTCCACACGTATTCCTATCACTTAGTAGCATCAAACAGGGGAAACATTTAGGCTTTTACTTCATCCTTTTCTTAACTCAAACTTTTCAAGTAGTTACTTAACACATGAATGACAATTAAATTATAACTGTAGAAAATTAAGAAAACATTAAAAAACCTTTTCAAATGTAAATATTGCTTTAATTTGATGGGTTAGCAAAACAAACAAAAAGCATCGACAAGAGTTTTTTTGAAGAATGAAAACCAAACTTGGAAATCTTTACAGTTTCTAATTTAGAAAGATTTTACCATATAGAGATATTGCATTTCAAAAGCAAATACGAGCAATAGTTATGCCTCTAGAAACAGTTTTTTTGAGCAGCAACAATGAGAAAATATATTAAAAGTGGTAAAAAACAAGGGGGACACAAGCCACAAGCAAGATGAAAACAAAACAAAACATAAACCTAAAGGCTTCAGACAAGAAGCCCACTAGAACATAGAAACTTGGAAGACTTTAAGATCGAAACTAAAGAAAAGAAGAAATTCAAAACAACGGAAAACTAATCTTCCACCGTCTCAAAGTAACATGAGTGCCAAGCCAAGCAAAAATGTCTGCATCCTCCATTGTTCCCTATGCCTTTCACAATCTAATCTCTACCACGTATCCATCACTCCACCTGTCTTGGATCAAAAATAATATAATAACCTATTGTTCCTTTCAAGTCAATGTCTCCAACACACTGCATGAAAATAGTTAGCCAGCTTTTCCCCTTGGACTTACCCAAATCTCTCTTGCATACGCATCACTCCTAGAACCATGCCATATTCCTTTACTCCAACTAATTTAGGCCCAACCAAGCACACCAAAGTCTTGTCATTGAAGAGAAACCAAAGAATTAGTGCTATTGATTTTCCTGGTAGTCACCAAAAAATCTGCATAGACCAGCAAGAAGGAAACCTCTTCTTAAATAAGCATTTTATCAGGACCAAGCAAAAAATGGACTTTGGTGAGGATCCAATGCATCAGATGAACTTCAACTCCACAAATTTAAACCTTGCAAGGGTCAACATCCGATGTCATGACTTGACTAAGAAGCTACCATCCTGCAAGGGATTCCCCATGGAAACCTAAGAACAATGAGAATGAAGATATAAAAGCAAGTTAGCAAGGATAAATATTCTGAATTACTTAGGTAACTACAAAATCAAACATCTCACACTATTCTCGCCTCAAAGCACTCAACCGTTTTCAACATTCACATTAGTTAGGATCCAAGAAAGAAAAATGCCAAGAGAAGCTATAGACTCTTGGCCACCCAACAATCTCTCCAAAAATCTATAATCTCCCATTCCCTCCCACAAGTTTATTCCCACTCTTCACCAAATCAACCTCTAGTACTTCCCTCCACTTGCTGGATATACAAGACGCCCACCCATCCCTTTGCCCTCTTCTCCATGCTCCACTCCACTTCTTCCTAATAATCACTACCTATAAACAAGATTGTGATTCCTTTCGTAAAAGTGTCATGGTCACTTCTCAAAAAGAGCTAGATTCATTGAGAAAAGCCTTTAAACACCAAGAGCACCCTCTCCATTAGATCGAGTAATCTTCTTCCAGGTCACCAGAGGTAAACCAGTTGAATGATCATTCTTGTCACATTTCCATGGAAAAGTTATTTGGATTTGCTTCAATCAAATGGCCATACTCACAGGGACTTTGAACATTAACAGGTAATGCAATGGCAAGTTTGCTAGAACAGTGGCTCATAGAGTCATCTTTCAAACTGGTATAAAAATTTCCCACCCCAACCAGACAACTTCTATTCAAATCCATCAACAATTGGCTCCCTATCCCTACTTCTCATTCTTTTCCTAAAGAGAGGCAGTCCCAAGTACTGAAGTGTTATCTGATATTGCCACATTCCGAATGGCTCCATCTGAGATATTGCAAGCCCTACAACAGATGTTTTATGAAAGTTTACCTTCAACTCCATGACCAGACCGAAGAGCCCCAAAAGGCATTTATGGTGTTAAATCTACACCTTAGTCTTACCGAAGACTGGAGTGTCATTGGTCTATAGCAGATGAGTTACACTTTGGGAGCTTCTCCAAGGCTTAAAGCCTCTAATCAAGCCATTACCCTCTGCTTTAAAGCACAACCTGCTAAACACTTCTGCCACAAGTGAAAATAGGAACAAAGATAGGGGTCACCCTGTCTCACACCCCTTCCATAGTCACTCTCCTATTGGAAATTCATTTATTGCATCAAGGAGGAGGCCGAGTTGACACAATAGCCAATTTAATCGCTCCATCCTCATGCCAAAGCCCATACAGCACATTACCTGTTTGAGGCAAACTCAAGGAGACACTATCATAAGCATTCTCCATATCTAGTTCCAAACTAGGCTCAGTTTCTTTTACCTAATCCTAGCTTCAATACACTCATGAGCTATGAGGAATCTATCAAAAGTCAACCTTCCTGACAAAGGCTAACTGCTGTTCACTGATGATATTCGGTAAAAGTGTTTTCAGCCTCTCTGTAAGATATTTTGTCAACTAATCCCATTAAGAAGACTTATTGGTCTAAACTTTCCACTATCCAATGCATCAGACTTTTTAGGTGTGAGCGTAATAAAGGTTTTATTAGCCCACTCTAAGTCCTTCCATCTCTGTAGAATTCAGATACAATCACCATTAAATCCTTTACCACCAAATCCCAGAATCTGTGGGAAGAAGCATTGGGAATCTATCTAGGTCAAGTACCTTATCTTCTGCCACAGAGAAGACTGCTTACATTTCATCTTTTGAGAATTTGTCCTCTAATTGCCAAGTTTGTTCCTCAAAAATCCTCTGAAGATCTAATATGTCCAACCCAAAATAGTGATCTTCCACCTAAAATGTTCCTCTAAAAAGCTCTCAATGTGGTTCTGAGCGCTGGCTTTGTTAGTATAGCAAGTTGATTTGCCTGCATTGAGAAGCAATCCTTTGAAAGTATTTGGTATTCTTGTCCCCTGCCTCTAACCAAAGTGTTCTCAATCTTTGCCTCCAGGTAATTTCTTCTTTATTGAGTCAATTTTCCAACTCTGCTTTAAGTTACATGCTGAGATTCCAATCACTTTCTACTAAGCCAACATTAAAGCACGTAGATCCCACTTGCCCAACTCTTCTGACTTCAACATCTTCAGTCGATGCTTTACAGCCTTTAGCTTTGTACAAAACATCTAGTACCTCCAGGTAATTTCTTCAATTTCTCCTTTATTCAGTCAACCACAAATCTTGGAGAGAGGCTAATGTAACCTCCTTACATATATGCCTCCACCAACCTGCAACTTCCTGTTCAAACCCCTTGATAAATAACCAAAATATTTCAAAGGAAAATGGTCTAGGTCCTTACTCTTCAGCATTTTCCACTAATAATAATAGTGGAACATGATCTGATGTCAATCTAGGCAAGTTGGACACTAATGAATCCAAACACACCTCTTTACAATCTATACCCACCAACACTCCACCTATATGAACCATAAAGGGATTAGCTTGCATATTTGACCAAGTAAATGTGACCCACTAGATTGGCACATCCATCAACTATAGCTCCCATATAATGCCATTGAACCCGGGCATTCCCATGGTGATATTGGTATTGCAGAATCTATCTGTAGAGAATCTTGTTATAATGAAGTCTCACCCACACTATCTACTAGAAGCCATAATTTCCAATTTTACAGAAGTCCCATAAAGCTCTCTTCTGCTCTACTCATAGGGAATCATATATATTAAGAACATGTCATTCTGTATTAGAGATCTTGCACTTCAAGCCCACAAGAATCCTACAGGTCAGAATCTCATGGAACAACAAATCCAAGGAAGCCTTCCACACTGTAATAATACCTCCTACAGCACCTATGACATTTTTTGGGCAGTAACCTGATACTCTCTTCCAATCAATCATCTGAGCCTTAAGAGAGATCTATGTTCTAGAGTTTTGTTTCTTACAAACATAATATATCTACTCCATTCTTGAAACAGCCTTTCTCTGCTTATCACCACTCCCTGCACTACTCTCTCTCCCTGCTTCCAACCTCCCCTTTAACCTCTCTATGGATCCAACATCAACCTCTTCTGAATCTCGTAAAAAAGAATAAGGTGGACACAAAAGATGGAACTGTTAGTATTTGGTGGAAAATAACATAGGACTTTTTCCACGGAAACCATGATGAGGTGATTCCCCACATCACATGCTCCTACCCCCACACCCACCAAACATTCTGAACCACCAAAGGAAGCCCCTTCACCCTCAATTCATCAAACTACACGAAAAGTGTTGCCAACCCCCACCCTCTTATTGTCATAACCATGCTCCCTCTACCACCCCCACAATTAACCCTAACCCTCAATAGCTTCCCTTGACACCACCCTCAACATGCCATGTTAGACAGTTGATAGGGTGTCAACAACTAGCAAAACTTTTACCAATTGCCCACACCCCTCAATCCCACCTCCAAGCATGCTAATATCCCCTCTTTCAAGCAATTCAACAGGACTGACACCCTTGATAGCCCCACCACCCAACTAACACCCCCACTACAGCCTCAACAGTACCCTTGTCACCTTTCTTGATAGGACCCTCAACATTAACAAAGATAGAGGTCAACGTCTCACCCATTGACAACACGGTCAACAACCTCCTTGACAATCAACACCACCCCTCAACCTTCACCATCAATTTCTACGATTTAGTCTCTTCTTTAAGCGTAGCACCATCCTATCACTCCATTATCAATGTCTATGACTTACTTTTCTTTCAAGTGAAGCACCATCCCATCCATCATTACATTCACATGTCTACCCTCCATTAGTTGAAGACCACCGGTAACCATAGGCCTTCCAATCTATTTCACCTTATTCGGATTGCCATTATACACCAACTCACCCGAACTATAGACACTCCAAGCTTCTCCCTACAACAATCTCTGTTGGGTTGTTTCCCTCGTCCACCAAGATGGGCCTGAGCAACTGTTAGCCACTAGCAAGTGATATCCATTCCAATAATCTCTTTTTCTCCTTGCCTCATTCACCATTGATTTCCTTTAGAAGAGAAGCCACTACTGTTACTCCAATCTTGAATGCCATTCCTCCCACCAGAACCTTAATAAAGCTTAGGATAGATTCTACTTGAATGAAGATGATGGAATCCCTAGCATCAAATACTCCATTTTCGCCCAAGAGATTCTAAATACCTACCACTATTCAACTATTGTTCGGATAGCCTTAAGGCTCCTTACGTGGATGGGAAGCCCAGAGACTGCCACTCACCAAATCAAGAGAAATGAAGATACCTCTCACAAAGGACTCCATGGGGAGAAGAAAACCTCCTATCCCTTGAACTTCTCCGGCCCCATATCTAACACCTCTGCCTTTAGCTCTTTGTCTGGAATCATCAGTAGCCCTTCAAACTCTCCTATGCAAATCAGACTCAAACCACAGCCCCACCACTGCTTATGAGACCTGAACAAGACACTACCACCACATCCACCAACTTCTCAGTCATCCATTACAGGGTTTAAATGTTTGAGAGATCAATTCTGAGTTGAGGAAGGGTTTTGCATTATGATTTCAAGTTTCTCACATCTAAGAGGTTCAAAACAATGTTTTTGAAAGACTTTCCATCATTGATGCTAGTTCTCCATCAGCCCTGAAGTTGGCTACTTGCCCTTCGGTACCACTAAACAACATTGCACCCACGTTGCTTATGATTTGTTGCTCCCAGAACATCTTGCTTCTCTATGATTAACTCCTTTAAATATTTACCAAACCCAACTATATTGAAATTTGTTCTTCTAATGCCTTAACTCCAAACATTTGAAGCATCAGCAGCTCCTGACAATGACATTAACCAATAAAACAACGTTTCCAACTCCAATCCTTCGACCTCCAGCCTCATCAATACTGGTTTAAGGTGGAATGCAAAATGGAATCCTTGCCATCAACTACCATCCACCCATTTTTGCCACTGAGGGGAGAGTGAGGATGCCAAACTTTTCATCGCCTGCATTTTACATTGTATCTGTCCTCTAGCAACTGTTGTTTGGAAATGTTATGTATTTAAACATTCAAATAGCATTTACAACAACAAGGTCATACATCAATATGCAACCAACAAGCATAGCATACAAGACCACAGCCATGAAAGCCTGCTTTCAGCTTATTAGTTTTTATTCTCAAGCTCCACGAAATTCAATAAAGGGGGAAAAACAGAAAAGGAAGATGACAAAACTCACACCTCTATACTATTATAAGCCCGAAGAACAGTGAATGGTTGAGGCTTTCCCCGAACATCATAGAATACCACACGGCCACTATTTGTTCCAGCTGCAAGAATATTACCATCATCTCTAAATGCCAATGACGAGAATGGTGCCTCATAAGGTGCACAATAAGTTTGCTTTCTACTTGCAGAATCAAACATATAGAGCTTTTTATCAAGACCAACACTAGCAATTACCTGTAAGAAAGTGAACTGTTAGTGATGAACAACTGCATCATAAAGAATTGTCGTACATATTATTCACACACACACACACATTGGTGTCTAATTGGTTTGAATGGATTTCTTTGTAATAAAAAAAGAGGGGACATATTTTACATGAAGGTAAAAGCCACAACTATATGAAAAGAGAATTTTTCATGACTTGCTCACTTCCCCTAATTTTGGACAAGCAAACTCAACAAAGTCTTTTTTCATGTAGAAAAGAAAAATAAGAGCACCCCATTAAAAAGTTACTATGCCTTATTACAAATCATAAATATTGAAATATGGACGTCAAATTCAAAATCAATTAATAATAAATAAGAAATTTTTTCTATATTAACACATTGTTAACTTTTTAATTAATCCATGTGGGATTATATCTTCCAATACTCTTCCTCACGTGTGGACATTTTAGATTGTACAAAGTGTTTTCTGGAAAAATATGTGAACCTACTAGAATCTTTTTATTTTGATATCATATTGAGATATAAATATCCAATTCCAAAATAATTATCAATGAGTAGAGAGAGGTCCTTTTATGTTAATTCATTCCTATCTTTTTAATTAGTCTATGTAAAATATATTTTTAACAATAAAAAATTCATAAATAAAGTTTTGAATTAAAAAACATGTTATTGTCATGATATCATTAAATGTTTCAACTTTATAACATTAAAACAAAGAATTCCAACTGTTCAAATGGTTCCACAAACTGTCATTGCAATCATAAAATCATGGATCAAAGTGTGCACTACATATAGAGTGCAGCAATAAGATGATCACTGGAAAAGCATACCTTGTCACTTAATGGTGAAAAGCAAACACCAGTTGTTGGTGCAGAATGCTGCTTCAGCCAAGAAACCTGCCACATGCTCAAAGGAAATCGATATTCAAGAGGAACCATGCAAGTTAAGTACTAGAAATAACCAAGAGCTTTACTGAATGGGACAACACAATAACATCTATGTCTACTGTTTAGAATTATTGCAGAGGACAGTTTGAGAAGCATGGTCAATTTTACTCTGGTAATATAACTTTTTGGAGAACTCACCAAACAAAAACTTATGATGAAATTATTTCATATTTCATAGCAACATGGCATCAAACTTACACATCTCATTTTAATTATTTTGATAAGTAATAATATCTAAAAAATGTGTTAGAAAATTCTGCCCACTTTAAAAAGTGAAAACAATGATGACGATATTTCTGAAGCATATCATTGTGCAATTAGATATCTAGTTATGTACTTAACTAACAAAAATCTATCTTAATAAAGTCTGGTAAAGCAAGGTTCTTGAGGCACCTACCTGGGTGCCACACAAGCACCTGAGTAGCTTTTCAAGTCCACCTAGGACCTAGGCAATTAATTTTCAAGGTATAGTGGACGTGAGCAGATTTGGTTAAAGATCCAATAAAGATTCATCTATGGGGAATCATATATAAGGGTTTGTTTAGTTGTAATGTGATCAATTTTAGTACAAGTAAATTTGTAAGTTTTGACTTTAAAACAATGTTGTTGTGCTTGTTTAATTAAATGTGTTACTTTTGAAAATATACAATAAGAATTTGAACCATGATTCTACAAGGAGGGATTGGCCACATAAATTATTTTCTTCCATGTATTTGTATTTATAGTCAAATCATTAGTTACAAAAAAATAATCCTGAGTTACATAACATGAATTTAAATCTTTTCTAACAATTTCTAGTCAATTAATTGTAGACCTTTCTCTATTCCTTTTAGTTTCTACAACAATTTGAATCATAATCTCACTGTGGGATTGAATACATGAATAATTTTTTCCATGTATTCTCATCTATAATCTTTGATTAAATTACATAATTTTTTATTTTTTTTATAATTCCTAACCAAGTAGTTTTAGACCTACCTTTACTTTTAATTTATTTTATATTAATTAATTCTTCTCTCCAAATGAATGCATTTCTTCCTCTTCTAAAGATATAACCAAATCACCTAAGACAATTTTGTCTTATTTTTTCTTCAATTGGTGCAACTCCAACTCTAATCCTAAGAAAATTGATTTTTAGCGTATCCCTTATAATATCACCATTCAACATCTAAGCATAAGTCTTTTACTTTTTTTTACACATTAATTTCCCTCTCCTACCTAGTGTATTTTTTAGTATTCATCCACAACCCCTTTTTTTTCTCTTTTCTCCTCTTCATCTTCATCCACCAGCCCTTATCTACAACTATTTGCCTATAACCCTAACGGGTGCAATGACGGTAAACAAAAGAAGATGGAAGTACAAGAGAGAGGACAGTGTTAGTGAAAGAGAATCTATCACTGGAAAAGCTGCAAGGACCATTGCCCAAAAGGAAAATGGTGATAGAGACCACAATGAGGAGAGGGCAGCAAAGGTGACTAGACGATGAGACACTTTTACAAAGTTAAGGGTGTGAAGGTGATCGTTGCAAAGAGTCGAGGTGAAGGAGTCGCTTGCATAAGACAACACAACAAAGGAGTCACCCCTTCTATGCACGACGTTTGAGCAGCAATCAAGTCGTCTCTTCTATATTTGGGTGTCGTCAACAAGCCAAAGTTTCTAGACAAAGGAGTTCACCCAGTAAAGTTAAGGGTTTTACCAAAAAGGAGGGACTATAGGATAAGGAGAAAGAGAGATAGATTGGGGATGAAGTAGGAGGAAGTTGAAGAATTGGGAGCGATTAAAAGGAGGGTGACAACTAAATTCCCTCCTTCCACTCTCAAAACCTAAGCTCTAATATCATGTAAAGAAAAAGGGGGAGATGATAGGTAGAAAATTGAATATGTCATTAGCAAAAATAAAGTCACTTTATATATAGGCTACATAGGCATGCCATGGAACACTAACCAATGTGGGATTAAACCCACTTACAATACAAACCCTAATACACACTTAACTCTAACAATAAGTTTATAAACTTTTCCAAGTGGATGCATCTAGGACATTTTATAAAAGAGAATCATACAACAACAAACAATGCCTTTATCCCACTATGTGGAGTTGCCTAATAAAAGGTAATTATATAATAACTTGTTTTTGTCATTGCAGATTTGTGAAAAAAGTAGGAAAATAACCCAACAAAGAATACAAAGAACAAAAAAGAGCCACCAACCTTAGGAGTGCGTCCTGTTGTGTCCCACAGATGAACAGATCCATCATCACCTGCTGTTACCAAAATGTGGCGACTGGATCGAGAATAGTCAAGCACTCTCAGTACCTGATCTTAAAGTGCAGAAATTGCAAATGTCGGTAATTGATGTAAGCTAATCACAGACATATGAAACAACAATTGCTAGGAAAAGATCTAAGAAACCAAACAACCTGTCCATTTGGATCCTTGAGATCAGCAGCCCGTGCACCAGAAGCAAGGTTGTGGAGGATAAGGTCACCTTTTAAACTGATGGAAGCTAAATGCTCATCTTTAAAATTATACATGACACCAGTGATTGTATCAGTGTGGCCACTTAACTTTTTGATGCAGAGCTTCCTTTGCAAATCCCAAATTTTGACAATGCGACCACTACCTCCCGAACAAAGATAGCGGGATCCTTTGTTGCTGAAGCTGATAGCAGATATACACTCCTATAAAACAAAAAGTAGATGGATTCAAAAAGAAATTCATTTGAGTTGCAATACTAGCATAATATCTTGTCAATAAGGATTACGTTATATGATTTTTGTCTAATACTTTGACAAGAGTTACCACATAGCAGAGTTAATGCATTGAGTACTTCCATCAATTTTAAAATGGCATTCTGATGAATAATACCTACAAAAGAAGAGTAAGACACCTGATAGAAGGAGGTCACAAACTACAACGTGGCAAAAATTCTTGGCAGACCTTGATAGTAAATGACACAATGGGGGAAGACGTGACAACTTTGATATGAGAATTGTCATAAATTATAATCAATAGAACATGAATTGTGAAAAAGAAATATTAAGCATGACCATCACTATCACAAACAATGAAATATGATAATGCATGCAAGAACTTCAGGTAACCAGCTGAACACACCAAAGATATGTGTTCCACATTTGAAATTTCCTAATAAGATAAAAGAATATAGATTTTGACTTACCTAAAAGCATAATTACCGATTGATATAATTGGATACAAGTACAATACTACATTATGTTTATCCTATGCATTGTTTGCAAAAAATAAACGTAATGTATTTAAATTCGCACTGAAATAAGTATTTGAGCTTTTAAAAAGCTGCAGGAAAAGAAATCAGTAGACCATAGACTTACATCAAAACTGTCACCAGTATCACTTCTGGAAAGAGGCAATGTTCCCATACTTTGACCATTTTTTCGCCAAAGGGTTATCTTCTTATCATCCCCAGCACTAGCAACAACTAGGTCTACAGAAAAATACAAAGTATTTTACATGGATT
This sequence comes from Amphibolis antarctica, assembly GCA_024699675.1. Taxonomy (NCBI): domain Eukaryota; kingdom Viridiplantae; phylum Streptophyta; class Magnoliopsida; order Alismatales; family Cymodoceaceae; genus Amphibolis; species Amphibolis antarctica. The sequence continues at coordinate 14,841 of JAMKPZ010002620.1, forward strand.
ATGAGTTTATGACGTACAGCATCACTAATATGGTGAAGGAGCTCTAAGAGTGGATAAAAGCATTACGAATGACTGAAACAGATGTACATCAATGGTTCCTTAATGGTAGTTATATGAAATTTCTATTATTCCATGCAAATAGTGTAAACCTAGATTCCTTTAGATAAGTCAATGTTATGATAAAATCCTATGATGCAAGATATCAAATTTTCAAGTGTTCCCAATGTCTGATTCTGAAAATTAGATAAAAAAAATTAGGAATTCAAGGAATTTTCAGATTATTTAACTTCCACATTGAACATATAAATAAAAACGGAAAATTACCAAAAATTATACAACCTATAAACATTTTCTTGCAAGCACCAACAACATATCAAAGAAGCATACTGGGAAGTGGTAATGCTGGTAACTCGGGTGATGCAAACATATAATATTGTTGCATGATAACCTAAAGATGCTCTCCACTAATCGTTTCTAACTACAACTCATTGATCACGTTTACAAATTATTATGAACCATAAAATTCGCTGGGCCGCAGTCTTCATGAGAAAAACATGTCTGATGCTCCATCCAGAATGCATAAGTTCGAAATTCAATTAAGTTTTCACGTTCTCTTAATGTTGTCTCGCACTGGAGAAAAACCCTAGATCAACTCATGATTGTACTACAACCAAAATTCATTGTCACAATCCACATACACAATTAAATCTAATAAACAACTTCTCATCCTTGTCACCGTCAACCAATATCTAGTTGCCACTTGACATGTCAATCTCCGTCAACCGTCTTTACTATTTCTGATATCCTTGATAATAGTTTCACTATTTATTCCATTTTACTATATCTGTTGTCCCTTTGGTTAATTCAAAAAACTGTTTTTCAAGGAGCATAAAATTTTTTGAAACTTTAATTTTCATTTTCGGAATGAAATTCATTGAAACTTCAAAGAAGCAAAGTTGGCGGCAGTTTAATGGTGCATTTGAAATGATGTAATTTTAATGCATTAAAAACATCAGATCGCTGGTTCATGAAAAGCCACAATCCTGTGAACCGTAAGTCTAAATTTCCGATTCCTTCCATCTCAAAATTTTTCATTCCAAGCCCTACCAGCCACTTCAAAAAGGTGCTCCCGAAAGACGAAAAGTAAATCTAATAATTAAAAATGAAGCTCGAAATTGCAAGAACGAGAATGAAGGAGAAGAAGAACATACTTGTGTGGTTCCACTTGACGGAATTGACCAGCGCCCCTGGGGTGGGGGTGTAGCTGAGGAGGCACGGATCGCCGGAGTCGACATTGACGTCGAAGAGCTTCACGGTGTCCCCCCCGCACGCGGCCAGGAGCGCCGTCGACCGTGTCCCCTCCGAGAAGGTCATCCCGTCCGATTCACATCCGCGATCTGGAAGAACACCGGGAGGGGGAGTGTGAACCGGGGAACGGGAAAATCGCTCGTCCCCGTACCAGTACCCTAATCGGAATCCAGGGTTTTTCCCGGTCGCCTGGGTTTTATACTCTCGATGGAGAGTAATACGTTTCTTTCAAATGGGTAGGAAGAGGGGGAAGCGACGCGAGAGATTTCTTTTTGCCTCTTCCGAGGAGGGTTAGGAGTAGGTCATTTTATAACAGTATTTTTCTGGCAGCACAACCTATTCCTTTTAGTTGATTAAATTATTTTAATGAGTTAAATTTTTATTCGTGTTATTTCTCAATAATAATAATAATTTATATATATTTAAACTTATATCTCTTTGTATTTTACATATTTCTTGCTAAAATTTAAATTCTGATGTCAATCAATCTCATTTAAAGTTTAGATTCATTCATAAATAACTTTTTTTAACTTTAAAAATTAGATAAAATTAAAATTAAAGTTAAAGTATATTTGGTAACAGAGTTTAATAAGATTTTTACCATACGAAGTTGATAGTACATGGTATTTTTACGAAACAAGATATATAAATAGTAATTATAATAATTTCTTTTATTGTAATAACTAAATGGAAATTTCTAAAAATATGTTTACCTTTAATTAAGATAAATATTATTCATTAATACGATAATTCAAAACATAAGTGATTTTTACATATACATTTTTCTATTATTATATTATGAAAAAATGTCTTACGAAAACTACATTATATGATAATTTCTATAAATACATTAGTACGTGATATTTATTGCTAAGTTACTAATTTTATTAACGAAGGTAAAAATGTAATCTGAAAAAAGACAAATTTACGTACATCATTTTCTCTGTTAACTTTCTTGTTGCCTTTTAGTTTCACCAACCACGAGGTTCGTGTATCGCACTTTGTTTTTAAATATTACCTTAGTTTCGAATTAGAAGTATATAATAGTTAAAATAAAAAATGTATATGTTAAAATTTATATATATTAAAATTTAAAAAATTTAAAAAATTACTTACGAAAGATGTCGACCATTATCAACATTACCGTTCATTTCAAAGGAAGATATGCTAAATTTAAATTTAAGTAAAACAACGGATAAGCATCTTTACTTTATTTTAAAGTTTTTCAAAATAATCTATTTTAAAATAAAACCACTTTGTAAAGTATTGAGTACGTAATAGCTCTCAAGGGTCTGTTTTTTATAAATTATAATATCTAGTCGTTGGATTTCTTTAAAAAAAAATCCCCAACACAACAAGGTCGTGATATTTTAAAAAATAATAATAAGTGATTAGAAGAATTGTTTTTTTCATATATATATATATATAAAAAGGGAGAGGTACATTTTTCTCGAGAGGGAGGATACAGCGGCGACGCGGCAAGCCAACTCTGTCCGCCTCGCTCCTTCCTGCTCGATCCGATCCATGGAGGCGAACCACGCTTCCCGGGGGCGTCGAACGGTATGTCACGTCGATCTCTCCTTAACCTCCAAATCTTTTCATGCATCCTTCATTCTTTTCACTTCCCTCACCAAATTGCGATCTTCTTTCTTCTTGGCAGCTCGAGGAGATCCGGCAGAAAAGAGCGGCGGAGAGGATTCACAAGACGCCCTCTGGTTCCGACCTTGATGTCCCCTCCAATCCTTATGTTGGGAGCAAAGCCGCGGATGTACGTGTCATCCCTTTTCTCGGTTGGAAAAATTGGGAGCTTACTGTTAAATTTGAAAAATATGCGTTATTTTTGGTGATTACGTTGCAAAAACATGTAAGCTGTTGTCCGACAGCCGATTCGGATCGAGGGTCTTGATAATTGATACGTGTCGTTTTGTTTATTTCCTTGGGATGTTGGTGAATTAGACGGATTTTTTATTTCTGCTTTTTTTTCTGTATTTAGCATAACAAAAAAAATTTACTGTTGTTTCATAGAAAGTCAGGGAGCTAGAGATGAGGAATGCACAATTGGGGGTAGAAAACAAAAGTCTGTCTTCACAGGTACATTTTGTGGGGCCCATTCCTCTGTACCAATCACAACAGATTACAACTCAAGAAGTTTATTCAAGTAACTTGTTAGTTCTCTATTTCAGCTCCAGCAAAGGGAAGTCGAGAAGGAGACGTTGATGAAAAGACTAAATGACATGGTACTTGGCATTTGGCAACCATAAGTTAAACTTTGCCAACATGTTATTGTTCAAATTCTTATGAAATTATCTTCCTTTCACTCCTTTTTATTTCGCCGTGAGATGCAGGAACATAATCTTTTGCCTTCCTTGAGGAAATCTTTGAATGATGTTTCTATGGAGAAGGATGCGGCAGTTGTAGCAAGGGTACCCTCTTCTCCATAATGACCATAACAGTATCAGTGAAAGACATTTTTAGTCCCTTTCCTTTTTAATTCATCCGACACCTATTGTGTTTTAGCACAGGAGGACCTGCTGGTTCAACTTCGAACAGCGAAAAAGCGTTTAAAAGAGGCTGAAGAGGATCAATACAAGGCACGTCACTTATGTATAATTTGTATTTCTTTAGTTTCAATGATTTTGTATTGATAGAATATCTGTTAACAGGCTGAAGAGGATGCTGCCGCTTTGAGAGCAGAATTAAACTCACTGCAGGAACAGGATTTGGCTACCAAATTTACCAACGTCATCTCCAAGGGTGTCCCAGTTGATCATGTTGAGGCCCTGGAAAATGAAATATCGAATTTGAAATCTCAGTTACAGGTGGAAACCATTCTTCTTTGTTGTTATATTTGGACAATGAAAACTTTTTTTATTCCAACATTTAAGTTTTTCATATGCCACAGGAAGAGTTAACACAGAGGCAACAAGAGAAACAAAGACTGTCAGAGGAGCAGATTCGAGCTTCTTCTCTCATGGAGGAAAAACAAGAGCTGGAAAGAAGGCTAGTAGCTATGTCCAAACAGTCTCTGGGTACTAGCTTCTAAAGATTGATGCTTCTATTTAAACCAACCACATGATTCTTGATCACCGGCATCCTGCTAGATTGTAATTTCAAAACTGTTAGAGCTTTCCAAACTAGAAAAGGGGACAATTGTTACCCCAGAAACATGGCACATTACACAGGCATAGGAGTAACAATCAGCACATGCACATAACTGTCATTATTTGAGATGTAAAATATCAGAGAATAAGTAAACTTGTTACATTCTTGTAAATTACCATATATCATCATTTCTTCTAAAAAAATATGTATTCACCTCTACAACTTTTGGCGAGCAACAGCCCCAAGTGTGTATTGGCAAACAACATAACAATTACCCATTCCTTGTTCTGATTATTATATTACTGCCACTAATATCTTGTCACAAATATATTAGTGGTAATTCTAACTAGTTACCCGCAGCATAACTGATTTGTATTAATCTCAAAGTACCTTTCCCACTAAAACACATCTGATGGCACTTGCTTTTTTTTGTTCCATCAAACACCCAAGATCATTTTGTGTGGCTATGTGCAAACTGCACCTTCCAACATTCTTGAACCCTATAACATTTTTGCAAACTATTTTCACTAGCAGCATTTAATACCTTAATAACCCCTAAAACTATATTTTCATGCTTTAATTCAAATCATATCCTTCTGGAGGAAAATTATTTCTGCATGTGGCTTATATACATTTTTATTGTAAATAATCTCTATATAACATCTTTGTCAATTATTCTTTTTATCATGAATTTGATGTCTGAATGGTTGGTTCTCCTAGCTGACTTTGATTAAACTGCTTGCTTTTACAAAAGTGTTTTGTCTGACTGGCTATCTTTTCCTGTTTTATACGTAGAAGAAGCTTCTGAAGATGCTGCTCGCAGGGAAATTTTCATGGTAAACATATATCTGAGTATTATGTCTGCCTTATCCACGAAGTTAGATTGCTATGTTTTTTTTTTTTTTTGAAGTGATGTCATGTTTGTTCCACTGGTGAAGTACCAATATTGTCTTTTCAGAAAAAAAAAAGTACTAAGATTACCTGTACTTTTTATCTGAGATTTCATTTCCAACATATATGGAATACATCTTAAAAGGCAAGGATCACAACTAGATCATTTATCCTTGTTCCTTCATTTACATGATTACCTCAATTTAGGTTGCATCCCATGATGATATAATGTCATAATTTGCTCATGGCCATTTGGTCCTAATATTCGGTATCTACATTTTTAGAACTTCAGGTTGACAACATCAACATCATGTTATCTACATGGCTTGTCTCTCTCTCTGTTGAAAGGGGCCAGAGATGGCCGGTATCCTAGTTGTCACATGTTTTTCACACTCATTCTTGCTTCTTTATTATAGAGAATTACCACTGAAGTTTTTATTTTTCTTTTGATTGTTTGTTTCTTTGCAGAGAAACAAGGAGAAAACTGAGAAACAGTTGCATGATATGGCATTGATGGTTGAGAGACTTGAAAATAGTCGACAGAAACTCCTCACTGAGGTATGCCTTTGATTGTTTATTGTTCTTATTTTCTGACAATACTAAAACCATAAGATTTCACCAGATTGACTCACAATCTTCAGAGATAGAACACCTTTTTGACGAAAACTCCAGCCTGTCATCCTTGTATAAAGATGCAGTCTGCATATCAACAGAATGGGAAAACCAGGTAAAGAGCTTGCACTTCATTTGTTATAGTTTGATTACATTTATCTACGTTTCTTGTTTTTTAGATTTGTTATAAGTTGCGAGTGTTCCTGATAGTTACTCCTCCCCGCTAATAGAAATCCATCTGTTAAATTTCTATCATATATGTTATCACATGTCTCTATGAATGCTTTTTTACAGTTATTTTAATACAAAAAATTTCATAATAAGTTTACGTTTACTTTGATTCATTATGATATTGGACAAACTAATAGGCTTTGCTTGAACAATGGCACAAATAAACTCCATGGACCATTGCTGGCTTGCTACATATAGTTTTTTTGATATTGGTAGTGTTTCTGTTTGGATGGCTTGTTGCACATAGTTGTATGGTGGATTTTTTGTGGAAGTGCTTATTGCCAAAAGCTCTTGATATCTGAGGTTGTCTTTTGGACCAGCGTCAACACAATAAAACATATATACGGATACAAAATACGTTTGAATATGTTGTACTGGACACTCTTCCATGAGTTGCTGATTTTTTCCCAGGTGATTGAAGTTGCTGGTCCCGTTTAGATTTCAGGCCTAGGGTTGTTTTATGTTTGTGAGAAAGGAAATTATTAGTACTTTGGTTTTTTATTCTCACATGTTCTTCAATGTCACTGGTATCCTGAGTGGAAATGATCTCATAATTTTTTCCTGTTTTCTTATATTGTTTTGATGCTGATTTGTTTTTGTTGATCATGTGCAACTCATTTGTACTTTCCCAAATGTTGGTCTTGCCTTTTCTAGTTTTGTTCACTTTTTGTTTTTTTGTCTCCAATTTCGTCCTCTAACTTTATATTTTTCTTCACGTAAATGGGCTTTTATCTTATAAAGGAAAATGTTTTACGTCATGTATACCTAAAAATGTAAATTGCACAAAATTACTGGATGGTTATGAATTTCCACAGTATCATACCATCTTGCTATGTTTGACTTATATAGTTACATCTGTAATATTTGTTCATCATGGATTCTATTTCTATAGATGTTTGATGAATGATATATAAACTTCTTCAATATATTATGATGCTTCTTGTTTTAGGTTTGTTATTGAATTCTATTTGCCTTGTCAAGTTTGTTAATTATCATGTAATTTTGCCAAATTGAAAAACTGAGATACTTGTGCTACTTGAAGAAAAGTTCCACGACAGAGAGTTCCTCAAACATTAAGAGGACGTGGTGAATTTGATGACTGTTAGCATTTAGCATTCCCAGTGTTGAATTCTAATTCACAATTTAAAAAAAAAAACAAAAATCACGCAAAAGTTGATGTTAGAGATGTCAAGTTCTACTTGCTGTAGTAACGAGCTTTATTTTTGAAAAAACTTTTGAAGGAGGTTTACTTTTGAATTTTTTTTGATATTATTTAAAAAGTTTGCCTAGCCAGACCCCAGACATGGGGAAACTGATTTTACCCATGAAATTTTTTCTTTGAGAACATGATATTTTCCAGGTGAAAGAATGCTTGAAAAAGAATCAAGAACTCAGAGACGAGCTAGATAAAGTGAGGTCAGATCTGGCCTCCATACGTTCAAGGAGTGCTGCTTCACCAGATATGGAAAATGTCGAGGAGGGTCCTCTTGTTTCAAAGCCCCTCACATCTACAACAGACAATCTATTACTAAATGTAAGATAATTGCGCTTGATATAGATATGATATGACAGATGTGTTACTGAAATCAAGAAATTCTATGATCACTTTAAGGTGATCCTGCTTACCAAGAAAATATAACCTGCAGACTTATTTTGTCACAATGATGGTTCTTCCTACCAAATCAGGTTTCAGGAGCATATATCCATCCGATCAGCTTAGGAACATATATTCCATTTTAAAATTTACCGAGGATGTCCATTTTTACTTGAATCGTTTTCTCACAACTTGCCATTACAGAACCAGCTCGCAAAAGAACAGAGCAAATCGGAAGCGCTGTCTTCTGAGGTTATGCAACTCTCAGCTGATCTCAAGCACGCAACCCAAGCATATAACAATCTCACACGCATGTTGTACTCCATTCAATTATTCTATGCGTGTAACTTTTTCCAAGATCTTCCTGGAAGTTGAGGCTAAAGCTTTACCTCTTCTTTTCTTCAGGTACAAACTGGTTCTCAGAAATATTGAGAGCAACCTTATGAAAATGAAGCAGGAGAGCTTTGCAACAGTCAGATGATTCTTTATCAAGCTACCAACAGCATGTTACAGGCGTCTTTCTTGAAGTGGACTTTTTGCCATGAACACGGTGATGAGATTAGCCATGGATGCCCACTTGTGTCCATAGAGATGAACTTGTTTTTGGAGAGAGTGGAGATGCAACTTTCTCGGTACCGTCAAGCGAGAGTAACCTGAGAATCTTGCCATGGGCTGATGGTACACAATTACAGCTTCTCTTCTGAAGGAATCATACGTGTAATTTAGCAATTCATCATGGAAGATGGTGGTTTGGGATTTTGTTTGTGTTTGTTAAAATTTCAGAAAAAGGAAATCTGGAAAAATGAAAAAGTAAAGGATTTTTATTTACCATCTATTGAATTCGAATGATGAAAGCTTACGAAGCATCAAAAACATTCACATCCACCGGAATTGACAATACAACAATCTTCAGGTGATTGAGTTGGCCAAAAATCAGTTTCATGAATGGTATGGGTTTATTTTGTACACGTTTTGAGAGAAAAAATTAAAAAAATTGATAGAAAAAAAAAATTCAGAAATTGAAAAACTTATAAGATTTTGTACATATAGAAATTTTAAAAAATTAATTAAAAAATATTTTATATTTTAACATTTTAAATATAATTTTATATTTCCTTTGTAATTATGAATTAGTAATGATTAAAAGAGATTAAATAAAATGTGAGAAATTACGCTATTATTAAATTTTCGTTAACTAAAAAAAATTAATCAAAAAGATGAAAATAATGAAAAAAATTTATAACTGTAATAATAAAAAAACTAAATCTTTTTTAATTTTTTCGAAATATACAAATACCTGAAAATTCAAAATTTTTCTTTTTCAAGATTTTCGACATACACAAAATTCTAGCTGAGAGTGAATTTTGACATTGATAATATTTTTAACACATATATATATATATAGTTTACGAGTTCTATAAATGTCGGTAAAATCTACTTACACCTACAAAAACATTGTAGTCACGTTATAACATTTAAACATAAATGTTACGAGATGGTCGTAATGTTTATGTTTACCTGCAAAAATCAAGTACCTGAGTCATTTTTTCCATATATATATATATATATAATATAATATATGTTCTCCCCTCCTAAACTTTATACGAGTAAGGAAGACGAATTATACCATCTAATGTTGATATAAACAAAAACGATTGATGCATGAAACGTACTCCCAACAACTAATCAAACATATACTAGAACTAAACTCCTAAGAGTATGGTTTTAACTGCAGATGAGACCAAAATCTGCGACTTGCAGCAAGTGTAGAATGAGGACTGGAGCAGCTTCATTTCGCCAATTAGCATGGTGAAACCTGTGTGGTGAACAACCCTTCAATCCCCCATGGTCGATCTGTGTGTCCTCATCGTGATGATGGTTCCTTCTGATTCCATTGCAGATTGAGGGCCTAGACTTCTCGTGGAAACTAATAAATCATATAACAAAGGAACAAGTGCGGTAGTATTCATTTTTCCTTCATGTTTGTATCCACCTCAGACCAAATGAGCTGCCATGGTCCACTTTTGCTGCCTAACCTGCATGTTACGCTGATTAGGAAAAGCATTAGCAACTAATGGAGAGTTTGTGTTTTTAAAAAGTATGAAAAATTATAAAAAATAATAAATTAAATTTCTCATTATTTTTTATAATTTCTCGTACTTTTCAAATACACAAACTTCTCCCAAATCTTGATTGGGTTGTCAAAAGTTCACCTCAGAAACCCAACTACCACTCGTAACAACATGAAAACAAATAAGCCTGCCCAAATTCCAGCAATCCCGAAGGACGGCGCAACGACAAGCAGGATCAATGAAGAGGTGAAGCCCACCAGCACCTGAATGATGAATATTTTCACCACTTGCCAATACAAGAAATAATTCTGCAAGAGAGGTGTACCATAGAATATGCAGCATATGCAAAGTCCGAAACTCCATAGTAGAGTCCATCCAGAACAAATGCAAGGGCGTTTACTGGCTGGGATGCTGTTACAAACTGTGGAACTCATTGGTGTTAGAAACCTACGGAACTGTTATCATGCCTTGACCAAGCACAAAAGTCCTCTGGAAAGGGGATATGTTACCAATAATCCAGATCTGGCAATCTCCAAAACAGCAATGTCTGTGGTGAATAAAGAGCAGAAGGATCCAAACCCAACAAACAATATTAAAGCCAGAGAAAGGCCGGTTGTTAAGCCAATCTGTTCAAATTTTATGAATTCAGCTTAAGAGTTGGTGAGGAAAAAAATGAATATGACGGTTATAAAGGCCTCATTTGTTTGGAGCTCCAGCATTTCCAAATGTGAGAGTTGTTATACTTTTAGAACTCCAATTTAAGAACAACTTCAATTTGAAGTTACAAAAGTACAACTCTTAATTAAAGTTGGAATTACTAGAGTTGCAAACAAACGCACACAAAATAAATAACCTGCAGGATTCTGTATATTATAATACGAGCTTGTTTGTAGTTTCCCTTGGCATATTCACTTGCAAGTAAAGCCTGTGAATCAAATTTAAGTAGTATGATCATCTGGTGCCCATGTATCTGAATCCTTGGTTATGTAGCTTAAAAGGACAAAAATAAATAAATAAATTTTCTTCATGCTTGGTAAATATAAAAACTTCTATTGAGTTCTGATGGACAAGAACAATCTGAATTCATAAAAGGATATTATTTACCTGACCAGCCAGAGCTAAAGCATCATTAAGAAGTGATATTGCTAGCCACATTTGCAAGCAAATTTGGTGGCCTGCCATCGGAATGGCACCTCTCCTTGCAGCCAAGGATGTAGCCAGAGTCATGGTACCAACCACGGCAATGGTTCTGCCAATTAGAAGAGCACCTGCAGTAATTTGTGGCTGAAATTCCCAAGTGAGGATAATAAAATACACCAATCAAACAAATATATTCTTCATCTACATAACTCCTTATTTTGGTGCATCAAAGCTATGATAGATGCATGGTCATGTGGTCATACAGCACACATGTAACCACAAAGAGCCTTGAAGCAAAGCACATACTTAAAAAAAGGTGTAATACATACCACACCACAATGATATAGTCCACAGTTATTTTACATGTGAAAAGAGAGCTGTTTATAGGTTACGAGTCATCTAATTGAACTGATTGGAAACTTGGTTGATAAGTTGCATACCTGATTTCAGATATCGGATGACTTTCTGAACATCGATTTCCGATGGGATGAGAACCACTTCCTTTTCCAATTTCCAGAGAAGAATGAAAGCAATAAGATAGCTGAAGTAGATCATGGAAGACAAAGAGAATAGTAAAAACAAAGAAAATACTGTTGATCAGGATGAGTATTATAATGTATACATATCTAAACATGAGAAAACCAATGCCTTTTTAAAGATGGAGAAAGCAGAGCAAAAGCAAATAGACCACATTTCTCATATGGACTCTTTTTTGTGAAAGAGAATTTTTTTTATATATATATTTCATCTTTTATAAAAGATAAACACATACTCGGCAATAATGGTAGCAATGGCAGCACCATCAATTCCAAGGTCAAAGATAAACATCAGAATAGGGTCCAGTACTGCATTCAAGAAGTTTCCAATACCTGACATTACAGCACAACATTAAACAATAAGTGACGATCTCCCCTGCACATCTTTATACTAACAAAGCAACAGTGGTAAATTATGATTTTGTGTTGGAGTGAATAACATTTTACAATATACCTCAAGCAGCAACGCCAATAGATATTTCTATCAACATCATCTATGCATCTATCCATTTAACCCTTCAATATCCTAATCCAACTTGTACTACCACAAAGCATATTTTATACTCCAAAGAATTTGTACTGATAGCCTGTGCATTATGGTTGGTTGAGTCCGTGAAGTTCAAGTTCATGCATTACTAATGGGTTTTGTTTACTATATCTGCCAAACAGTACAAGAACAAAGAACTTCTAGAGTAAGTCATGTGTACACTAACCTACAGCATATAAAGGTGTCTTTGTATCCATAAATCCACGAAAAGTGCCTTGGGCTGCAAGAGCTGTTACTATTGCTGGAGCTCCCAATGCTCTTAGAGCTAAAAAATGCTGAGCAGGCATTCGCATCGGAGAATCCTTTTCAGTGTATCAAAGAAAAATTAGTAAAATGATATACTCCAAAACATCTACTTGTAAAATTTAGGTTTTTCTTTTGTGTGTCTGAATTTTGAAATGGTGACAATTTCAACAGCATAAATACTGCAATATAGGTTTCCATATAATTTACTCGATGGTTAAGATCAAGTGGCAGATACCATTATTAAGTGTGTCCTCAACACTTTTTCTGGCACCAACAAGGGGAAAGTGATTGAAATTTTACTTGACAGCAACACTTGTAAAAAATATGGCAGCAGGACTTACAAATTACAATAGAAGTACTATAAATTTAATGTGGACCAACTTCAGAATTATATTTTTTTGTCAAGCAACTATGCCCTAGAGTTGCAAAAAGGAAAGAGGGTAACTACTGTAGAAAAGCTTGTCTGAAAAATGCATTCAAGTGATTGGTTAACTATAAGATTTAATTTGTCAGTTATTCATATAAAATTCGGAGCCTCCACAAGGACAATGCTTTGCCTTGCAAAGAAAATAGCTAACACAAGTGAATGTGTCAGAAAAATCTTTCTTAATTAATTTTGATAATGCAAAATTTAGTGATAAATATGAAATTGTTTGGATAAATTAAGCTTATTATAGGGCATAAATCTTATAATCAAAGCAGGCACCAACTAAGATGGAGAATCAAGAAAATTCATGCTGAAGTATATCAAAGAAGAATCAATTGAAGAAAATTGACAAGGTTTGGGTAAAGGACCTTGCTGGTCAGTCTCTCAAAAAGTATTCATTGCAGCAAGGTATTTATTGAAGATCTATTTGTATCATTCAAAGAAAGAGCCATCAAAGGGAATATAGTGCTTCAATCTTTCTAAGTAATTACAGAACTTACCTCATCGGATTGTAATAAAAGCTCCTTGAATTGTGAGGAGGAAAGCCTTAATGTTATACCAAGGAGTTTGCAAATAGTAGGGTATTAATGTTGTAACACCAGATTAGTATAAGGCCCAAGCATGAAGCTTGAAAAGTAGATATAGCTCAAATTGTGAGTGAATCCCTATAAATTCACTTATATTCTTGTAGTTTGCATTTCAACTTTCTTCTTCATAATATTTACTTGTGAAAATGCATTCAAAACAACTTATTCATTACACAAATTTATCATATATTTTCCTTAATGCAAATTAGTTTAAACATCATTATTCACCTCCTCTCTACTCCAGTGGAGCTAATCCATCCTATCAGAATGGACCTATACATGAAAGGCAGCAAACTTGAAAAATATCGGAGCTAACCCAAGTTTACTGGTATGTGAGAAAACTAGCTGTGGTTATTCAAGAAAAATGCAGCTAAATATATATACCAGCACTCCATGGATCAAAAAGAGAATAAAATAATAATGTATTTTCCCATCTTGTTGTACTTAAGGTTGTTAGTTTAGTTGACTGTACCACAGCTACACCCATTATATCCACTAAAACCCCTGAACCAAAAAATAATGCCACAGCTTCAATAATGCCAATGCCAGCAGCCAAAACCAAAGATGTCGATATTGCAGGAAGGTACTTTTTGCCTTCTGTTGCACTATTAAACAACGGCTTTTGAGGTTGTGACCCCATCTCCGGATAAGGAACACTTTGTTTGCTGTCTACCAGAACAAGAAAGCAAAATGAGTTGCAGACCCAATAAATTGCAGAAAAAAGGAGGCTTCAAACAAATTTTAAGCATCAGTTATTTATCGTTATGCCATAAGGAAGCACCTTTATTGCCAGTATCCAGTACCTTCTCCTCGGCAACAAATGATGTAGTTATGTTAAGCAATGGAACATTAAACAATTTGGCAACCAAATTGAACACGGATATTGATACCCCCACAGCTGCTAGCTCCACAGATCCTATGAAACGTAAAAAAGTCAATCGAAAACTCAAAAAATCACTTATATCTTCCAATAACAAGTGGCCACAAATATACAAGCTGAGAAGTATTCCTTGTACACTTCCAACGGCCACTAAATTCTGTGAAAACACAAGGCATATGACTCATAATTTTGTACCAAGTTTTCAGCTTATAGCAGCATTCAAACCTCAACTAAGCCGGACGGCTAGTTAGCATTAGTCTAGTAGACCAGATGTCATGTATTTGACGATCATGGCGAGAGTAGAGACGAACATAAGCCAGAGAAGAGCCAAAATAGAAATCTTCAACCGAAATCAATAGAAACATACCCAGATGACCAACAAAGGCAGTATCCACGAGCGATGTGAGTGGATCAGCTGCCAAAGCTAAAACGGCAGGCAGGGCAATGGAAGCAATCTCCATCACGACCCCATCCACCCTCAGATTCCCACTGTCACAACAACCGAAAACAAGTCATCAAAACCCAATTCACCATCCAAAAAGCAACAACAGAAAGGGCAAAAAAAAAATCAAATTTTGAACAGTACCCAGCACCAAACATCGAAAAATAAACAAAAAGATGGTAATTTGGGCATTACCCAATCCGATGAAGAAGACGTGCTAGCGTGGAAGACAACCAATATCCAACTTTGGGAATGTCACTGGCATCAGACTTTGATCCGGGGTCCGGCTTCGGGACATTCGGTGGGACAGCACAACAACGGGCTGTGGAACGTGGGAGGACTCTCCTGGATTGCGACGGATGGAACCAGCGATGCTGGGTAAAGGAAGAGGAGTGGCAGGGCTGTGGGTGGACGAAGAGCGGAGGCGTGGGAGGAGGATAGACGGCTGCTCCCGCCATTGGGAGCACAGGATAAGCTGGAGTACTATTTCTTCATCTTCTTCTCGTTGCCTATTTGACTAAGAATAACCATGGGTAGTACAGTACAGAACAGTGAAAAGTACCATAATTTTTTAATTTTAAAAATTATAAAAAAATTTATTTATAAAAATTTATATGATAATAATATTATAGAAAAATTTACGTAAAATTAAAATTAAAATACTTAAAACAAACGGAACTTAAGTAAGGATAGTACAAGATAAAGTGCAGAAGCCTTTTTCTGTGGTGTACCAGAGCTTGTGGATACAACTTGTTTAAAAGATCTTTAATTCCGTCTCTTACTGTCAACATGAATATATATATATACAGTACTTCAAGCAGAATCCAAGATTTCATCACTTCAACTGTGTGCTATTTTGATTTTCTAAAAAACTGTGTACTATTTTGCATGTGGTTGGCACACATTTATCTACTCTTTATTAATATATTTTTTATTTTCAAATTTTTTATATATGTTTATTTACATGAATATATTTTTTATTCAAATCTTAATACTATAAATGCTAAACTGATCTTTAGTTTGACCTTAGAAACTATGATCATTATAAACATCCTTCGTCTTTTTTTTTTCTTTCTTCCTCTACACTTCAACATTATTCTCTCTTTCTGGAGGAAAAATGATAAAAAATATCAAAATATTAAAAATTTTAATTTACTATTTTTCATTATTTTATATCATTTTCTACCGTTTTCGAAAACACAAACCTCGTTCACAATCATTTATCCTCAACGCAAGCTTTGAAGCTCTTCCTTCTCGTTAGGCAATTTTGGAAATATTTTTTACACTGGTTTATTTTAAAATAAATCTTTCTTCGGTAATTATTTTACAAGCACTGCTACAATAAGTGATTGTCATAAAAAAGTGGTCAAAAAAAATTTACCACTTGCCAAAACAATAGCATTACAGAAGAATTGAGAAGGCATTTGTTAAAAATATTATTAGTAACTTTCATTTGACAAAATAAATTACACTCAAGACTTTATTTGAAAAGAGCTTTAATTAATTTCAAAATTTGAATAAAATAAAAATTAAAGTTAGTTTCACAAGTGAAGTTAAAACTGTATAATAATTAAAGTAATAAAAATTTATATATTAAAATTTGTATTAAAAATTTATATAAAATTAAACCAAACGAGACCTTAACCTCTTGTTTCTCATTCTTCGCATTTATCAAATATTTGAATTCATGATCGCTGATGTGAATATTTTATATCTTACTACCAACAAATTTAAAGAAAAACTTAATGTGTATCGGCTTAATTAATTCACTGCCTGAAGTGGTGGTTTCCAAGGATGGCCTCTGATCTTAAGAAGATAACAACCTTAAAAATTTAGCCACTAGAACAAAATTCCAAAAACCATGAAGTTTGAAGAAAACTCTCAATCAACTTAGGTATCACTTCAATAATTTATAATTACTTCAAGGCCTATTTATGCATACCAGAAAGTTGAAAAACAAAAAGTTAAAAAATTAAAGTTTCATTTAAGCAAAAGCAGCACTGTAATCCATTTCTCAAGTCTGTGATCGCATTCTTTTCGATTCACAAGTGCAATATTTGCGCTGACCAATACCTTAATAGAAGCTCACTGGTGCCAGACTCTGTTGTATGTTAGAGATGGCACACGTGCATCAGTAAGAAGAGCGTAGAAGGCAGTTCACATTGGTGGTTGTATCAGTAGTAGGCCCATGAGGGGCAGCTGCATTTTGCCTAAGGAATGAATGACGCAAGTACGGGAACGTTTTAATGAGAGCTCAACTGGAGTTTTTGCTAAAGGCCACAGGAAAAACTTCAAGTTTCGTTTAATATTGATCTTTCAACTTTAACTTTAACTCTACACAATTCTCATGTTTCATCATTATTACACAAATCTCAAGTTTTCATCTCATAATTCATTATAAAACTCTTTCAACTACCAACTTCCCATAGTATTTGAAACTGAAATACCTTATCAACAAATACACCTTCAACAAGATATATTCAATCAAACCAGAATGAAGGGCATGCAATTGAAAAGAAAAGGCAAAAGCAAAAGACAGCAGGAAGCAGCAGATGAGCTAATGAATTCCCCTACTGTGGATGTCATTAACTAATCGTTTGTGATCTGTCATGGCAGAATTCCTTGGGCTGTGAGAGCCATGGGCGTGGTTATCTTTAAAAGCAAGAGAACCATCAAATTGTTCCAACAGTGGCAGTGAGAGCAAGTGACAGTTCTAAGATCAGGAATCGTTTTCTTCCGCTGCCTTCTCATGTCAACCACTTAACCCTTGTGTTTCTGAACATTTGCAACAACTTAAACCACGAAGGCAAATATTTGTGAGCATCTCATGGAGAAGAAGAATCTTAGCAAGTGAATAGGTCAATGCTTCCGAAGCTCACTAGGCCACTAGAACGGTTAAAACACAAGTTTACATGGGCAGAATTTTCTTGTTTAATCTGATGAAAATAAAATGGAAAAGAAATGTGAATACAGGTTTTCTCAGGCTAAAGAATGGAGCTCACTCTCCACAGTAAAAAAATTAAGCCTGGCCCGTCATTAAAAAAAAAAAATCTTACTACCACCACTGCTCATAGTGTGAGCAAAATAACGTACGAGGTTCCCAATCCTCGTCACTGTGGCTTCATCCATCCATCACTCCAAAGTCCAATTATCCGTCCATGAAGAGAAATGACCAGATACCACACATCCAATAAATCAGACTGATTCAGAATTCAACCAGTAGCTGCATCATTAAATGAACAAAACAAAATCATCATGCAATATTAAAGCATCATAAAAAATGGAAAAAGAGAGGAGAAAAACCAATGGAATTGCAAACGAGGGAAAAACTTCAGAGATACATAACAACCCATAAAATTATTCTGCACTATTGTACTTCGAACAATCTAATTTTCCTGTTCGAATTATTCTGCACACTACAAAACAGCAACGCAAACAAAATTACACTACATGAGATCAACCATATGAATCTTTTTCTTCCAAATATTTCTATTTAAGATTAAATTTTCGGTTAAATTACATAAACTTCATTTTTTATCATGTTCCTAACAAAATAGTCTTAGGTTTTCATCAACTTATGTTAGTTTCTTTTGCACTAATTAAGTTTTTGTCTTCCAACTACCTCCTAAGGATATAACCAAACCATCTAAGTCAATTGTCTCTTATCCTCAATTGGTGATGCTTCTGCTAAGTTCCTAATGTGGTCATTTTTTAGCTTTATACCTAATAATATTACCACCCATCCATTTTAATATTTATAGTTTTAAAACACTAACTTTTTATATATAGTCGTACTTTACAACTCAGTATTTCGAGTCATAAAGAATAATTGGGTAAATAACAATTTTATAGAATTTTTCATTTAATTTTAAGAGTATCCCCTTACTGTTGACTCCTTATACTTAGGGATAGGCAATAGATATCGTTGTGAGTCTGAGCCAAACATTTGATTCCACACGATTTGGATTCAAGTAATGTTATATTATTGAGTACCAACCTATCCACCCCAGAAGTTCAAGCCATCTTTCGGCAATATCGGCCAGAAGCCAGGCCTCCTAGGTGGAAGCTTCGTTTAATCTTCCGCCCAAGTCTCTCGCTCAACCGACCTATGCCAATTGCATCGTCTCTCATATAACAAATCCTCGAACGGTTGCTGCCCGATCAATGGTTCCGTCTCCTAGACGGAACCTCCGCCATCGTTGGACCATTTCTACGGAAGTACCATTTTTGCTAACGTCCTTTTTACGTCACTTCTATTTTTTTGCTCTTAGCCAACCGTAAGGTAAAGATCGTAGTGTTACGGTCAATCGTAAAGTAAGGTCGTAGTGTTACGACCAACCGTAGAATAAAGGTCGTAGTGTTACGGCCAATCGTAAAGTAAAGGCCGTAGTGTTACGACCAACCGTGAAATAAAACTTGGTACTTTACGATTTAGCCATCCGAGAGCAAGTCGGTTGCCAGACCCAAAGTGGCCACCACTAGTGACTCTCCAGTGATACGAGCGTGGCACTTGCCACTTCTAACGTGCCTTCCAAAAGTAGTAGTATTGAGAGACCAAGTTCAAGAAAAGACCGGACGTCCGACGGTAAGTGGGCGGATTTTCGACCCATAAGGCGGATGTCTGGCCCCACCAGCCACTTAATGCGCCCCCAAAGGCATGAAACTAGTCTCCAAGCAACTGGTCACACAAGTACAGATCTTCGGTCTTCTGTGGTAGAAATGACGGAATTCCAATAAATAAAGCAAAATTCCGCTCCTTTGCGTCAGTCCTTTCAAGAACGCTTAGAAACTCACTGTACGAGATCAGTCCCTTAGCAGCTGACCGCACTAGTACAAGTCTTCAGACTTCCACGGCAGAAGCAATGGAATTCTGATAAATAGAGCGAAATTCCGCCCCTTTGCGTCAATCGTTTCGAACGCATTGGAGATCGCTACAACGAACCAGCAAGCACTAACCTTCCACGGTAGATAAGGCAGAATTCCAACCAGAAAGGCGGAATTCCAGCCCAAAGTGCCGACGTCTATCAATAATCTCAAAAGTCGCGAGTCCAATCGTCGCCCAACCTACATAACAAGTGCGACACTTGACCTTCCAACGCCTGACGGTCCGACTTCACGAAACGTCGCGACCTTAGCTTATAAATAGTCCTTCCCTTACCACTAAGGAGGGGTTCAACTCTTTGATTTGTTGTAGCTGCTCGAGTGTCCAAGTGTCCCAGCACCTGACGTTGAGCACCTTTTCTGTCCGACTTCCGATGTTCATCTACAACTGACCATCTGCACATGAGGGCTCGCCGACTTGGACTCCGATCTAACCTTCCTACAGGTTAGTCTTCCTCTCCCCCTTTCCCACTGGTAGGAAAGGGGGAGACGACTCTTTTACTTTAAGTAACACCGTCTCACCTGGTTGTCCATGGCTTCAACCAGAGAAATTTTCCCTTGTCTCGAGGATCGTCCAAGATCCCCTCCCCCCTTCTTATCCTGCATGTACGTTACTCCGAATAGGGGGGATTTACCTTTTAACGTTTTCTTTGCGCAAGGATGTTTTCCTTGCTATACTAGGCAAACACCTAGCCTAAGCGAAGTCTCGCTCCCTACTTAGGACTATGCATGCTGTTTTATGTTTTCAAGGTCATTGTAGATATCTTTTTCTTTGAATTGGCTTTGTTTACCTTGTTTTCGCATGCATCGGTTTAGATGCATGAGTCTATGCATTGCAGGACAAAACATAGAACCTGGTCTTTGGACATACCGATTCCAATTGGTCAACCGGCAACGAAGTCGGTTGCCACCCTTATGCCGACCAAACTTAACTGGCACATTTGACATGCCTTACTTCTTTTTAGCCGTTTTCATTTCTCTAGCACCCTCATCCGATTATGCGACTAGCTCCACACAGACAGTTTTGCTTTACTTTTATTTTATTTTATTTTGCAAGTGGAAGTTTGTCGGGGCTAGATTCTCCCATGTATCCTTCTCTCTCTCTCTCACTGTGCCATCCCTGGATGCCAACTTGCGCATCGTGGCCTAGGTAAGCGCCCCGAGATCAAACTCGATCCTGAGTCCTCGTGCAGCCCCTTCGGTCGAAGACCTACAGTTCCAGAAGTATCTGCCTGAACCCTGAAACGTTAATTCCTAGAGGTGAGACCCCTTTTGCATTTTCTCATTTATTTAGCATAATCCCCGTGGGTGATGTAAATCACACTCCCCACCTTTTTTTTCAATTTTATCCCAGTCGATCTCACCGATTTTTGACTTCCTCCATAGCCAAAACACCAAAGACGAGTCCCAATTTTCTATTCCTAGTAACCCTTTTCTAAGCCGTTGAGAGGCCAAATCTTCTCCGGACTGGCTAGGGGTGCCTAATCTCTTCCCTACCAGTACCCAGAGCTTCTTATCCAGTCTTTTGGACAATAGACTCCTTTGTTATACCTATCTCTTACTCTTTTAATCGGGATTTTTGGTCCTTACTATGAAAGGTCATCATTTCCTCAGGTTTCCTTGTTTTTCCCTACAAAGCAAGGTGGCGACTTTATTTTATTCATATGTTTCAACATTTACCCGGAGCCCGTTTTCTACTCTCATTTGCCCGAGAATGGCTTTCGCCGTCTATTAAGGGATTTGCCCCAGAGGAGGTAACAAAAAATTGACGACTCCACTAGGAAGGGCGCTAAGACTTGTGACTCTAAGTCTCTTCTTTTAACGGCTTTAGTTAAGATTTTCCTTGCATTTGATCGATTTTACAACATCGATTTCACTGTTTGGATTGGCTTACCATCTAACCTTCCTACAGCACACTGGCTCCTGTCCTCACTCACACGTAGTCAAAAGCGATGGTAGCCAACAACACTTCATCTCCCACAACTTCACCCGTCACAGCACCATCAATTTTCGTGGCTTTCGGCCTACCGCCACAGGTTCTCACACACCCTAGCCTCCCAAATCAGGTCACGGGGCCATTAGGGATGCCCAATCGAATGACCACCCAACACCCTACTGTCCCAACTACACTGCCCATGCCTATTGGGCCTGAGCGATTCGAGCAAGATTTGCCTGCCCAACAATCGACCAACCCTACCCCAAACAACCAAACAAGAGATGTAGGAGTGACTTCTGTGCCCAATCTGGAGTTCAACCGAACGGTTTGAACTCAACTACTGGTCCCTTTGCAATTTCCAGGGATAGGTTATTTGACACACAACAGTTCCCTTTGGGTGCAACGGGCCTTCAAGGGGAGTATGACGTCGTTACATATCCTCAGGCAAGTCATCTTACCCCTAGGGGTTTCAATCAGCAGGGCATTAACTTTTAGCAACAGCTAGCACCACCCATGGTTCGCGCCCCTACCCAAGCGGGAGAATTGCAGCAGAGGGTGGTGGAACTAGAAACCTTCATCCACAGCTTGAGAACCGACCAACCGGAACAGTCTTGCTCCTTCTAGAGCCTTTACGCCTTTCCAGAGGCTATGCTCCCTCCAGACTTCTGAATGCGCAAGCTCGTCAACTATAACGGGCAGGGAGATCCACGAGCTCATCTTCAAACCTATCGTGGAGACATGGCCCCCTTACAGTATGACGACAAGCTCCTGATTCGTCTCTTTCAAAAGTCACTAGTCGGGTCAGCTTTAACCTGGTACATGTCACTGGATTTGCCAAAAATCCATAGTTGGGATCAATTGGCCTCGATGTTTCAAGAGCAGTATGCATATAACTTGGATTTGGCCCCCAAGTTGGAAAATCTCAGGAGTCTTTGGCAGTGAGACAATGAATTTTTTAGTTGTTATGTTGGCAAGTGGAGGGCTTTAGCGTCCCAAATACGGGACAAACCCTCCAAAAAAGAATCAGTAGAGCTGATAATCCAGAGCGCCCAGTCAACACTCGTGGTGCTCCTGTCGATGCACACCTTCAACACTTTCACCTAACTCATTAAAGTCGAGTCGCTTTGAATCGAACTTAAGGTCTAGAAGGTTTGCGGCCCTTCCATTCAAAGGCCCATTGGGAGGAACAGCCACCCCCAAACCCTTCAATGTTGGGAGTGGGTTAAACAACCGGAATCGAAAGATGGAATCCGGAAAGGCTCCAGTAGCAGTGGTGGCACCTCCGCCACCCCTTCAGCCTTAGCAGGTCTATGCACCTACCCCGATATACCAGGCTCCAACAATCCAGCCTGTACAGCAACCGATATATCTGCCTCAACCGACCCAGACGCAACAACCCTAGAGGTCGAGAGCGCAACCACCACATGTGGCAGCTCAACCACCCCATCCACACCAAGCACCGCCTACTCAACGACAAAATCGTCGGCAGGGCCAGAATCAAAACCGACAACGACAGCCAGTGTCGCAGCAATCACAGTATCAACTGAGGCCGGCACGACCAGTGGCTCCACAACAGTACACCCTGCTGACAGAATCGCTAAGTCAAGCATTCACCAAAGTAAGATCTTTTTAACTTTGCGAGTCGTTAAGCCACCACCTGCTGTTTTGCCGATGTGGTACGACCCGCATTTGTATTGCGAGTACCATAGGACTGTCGGCCATGCTACTAACCAATGCAAGTCCCTGAGAAACGCTATCAAACGCCTTATTGATTCGAGCACAGTGGAGCTGCATCTTCCGACCCAACAACAGCAGGTTCAACCACCATTCCCGAACCATGGTGCCCAACTGACAATCAACACCATTTTATCGACCTCCAGACCAAGATGTCCTCGGCCAGTAAATCTTATTCAACGGGTTCCAGCTCAGATATCTCGGCCCACCCGTCAACTCAACCCGGTCAACATAATTCGATCGGCCAACAATCCGCCAACTGAGGCCGAGCTCCACCCCTGTCATCAGCAGGTGGCTACCTCAATTCTCACAGTAACAACTCGCAGCCGTAGGGGGAGGAGGGCGGCACGATCAACACCGTCTCATGCCGCTGGTCCAACACCACCAAGACCTGTCCTTCACACGGCTTATCCGACCACGGTCACCGAGGGGTTTGGCGATGATTTAACCTTTCAAGATCATGCTTCAACAAAGCTGGTACTACACGAGATTCCCTCTCAACAATACGCTATAGCCACCCCTCTGCAACCGTCTTCTGGACGATCAGCATCCATTTTTCCCAAGCCCGTTTTGTTTTCTCCTGCTGCCAAACCGCCAACTCCAGTACAGCAGCTAACAGTGCCAGAATCCTCTATGGCGACACCTGCCCACAACTCCACGCCATTACGCACGAAGTGGCAGCTCAAGGGAAAACAGATAGCAGAGGGCCCTTCTTCTTCCAGACCATCACCCCAAAAATGTTCAACCATAACAAGATCAGGGCAAATTTATCGGCCCAAATAACCAACACCGCCAGTAGCCCCCCCCCTCCCCATCTGCGACAATTGAGACGTCTACCCCGATGCAACAGCCGATAATCACCTCTTCGCCCTTGCCATCTGATCTAACCGAACAGATGAAGAAGGTCAAGGCAGATATCTCACTATGGGATCTCATCAGGACCTCCACTGAACACAGGGAGGCTTTCCTCAAAGCCTTCCAATCAACTAGGGTCACTCAATTGGCGCCAACCATAGATGTGATGGTGGCATCAGTCACCTCTCCCAACTATCATTATTTCTTAGAACTAGATTTGTCACCAGCCAGCACAGATCACAACATGTCGCTCTACATCATGGTCCAATATAGGGACCTATGCAAACCAATGGTCATGATAGACGACGGATCCGCACTCAATCTGTGTCCATTACAGATAGCGGGCAAAATAGGATTGGTCAAGGACAACCTCCTCTAGTCAAACAAAGGGATGAGAGGGTTTGACAGGTCACTTCACAAGGCCAAAGAGACAATCACCCTGCCACTTCAGGTTGGCCCGGAAACCTTTGACGTCTTATTGCACATCGTAGATATCCCGACGTCGTACACATGATTTTGGGGTGCCCCTGGCTGCATGAGAATCGGATCTCGTCGACCTTGCACCGGATGTTGAAGTTTTTCTGGAAAGGGAAAATAGTGGTGGTCCTGGCAGAGGATTATTACGATCCAGACCCGTCCATAGCCACGGTAGAACCGTCGACATCCATCAAGGGGCAGACATGTGCCATTCCTCCTGACGAAGAATACGTCCAGCGTTCGACAACTTTAGATTATCTAGCTTGAAGGATGCAACCATTAACTGAGGAATAGACGATCAAGAAGTCTACCCCAGAGGATGGGCTTTTTGAGTTATTCAAGACGGAATTGTCGGAGGATGAGCCGACATCCAAGTCCCGACAGTCAAATGGCTCAGGAGCACCAACTGCTGCCAAACCACAGTGGTACGTGCAAACACAGGGTCAGTCAAGTATGATCCTTCCTCTCATCCCCCTATTTAGTTTTCGCTAACCCCCACCTGATGGCCTAGGTGGGAAAATGGTAGGTTTGCAGGTCATAAGGCAAACCTAATAGGCTCCAAGATAAGCGGTACTCAAGGCCCGAACACGAGAACAAGGGCTTGGCAACCCGCTCAAGTGTGCCATCCAGACAACGGAACTCTAGACTCGTCTTGTCGAAGAACAATACACCATCTAGGGCCTGACATCCCGTAGAAGATTGCCGACCCAAGGGTTCGAACAACAAGGATCGAAACCCTTCCTCTCCTTCCGACGCAAGGGGCATTGCCCCTCTTGCCTTCGTCTATCCAACAAGGCATCCTCGACTCAAGTATCCGACGGCCAGATTCATCCTCGGATGTCCAAACCAATTTTAACATGTTGTCGACATACAAATCCGACAAGCCGAACTTCTTGGGTCGTCGCAAGATTCACAATTCGACCGAGCAGAGCCTCCATACCCTCCAGATGGGTCAAGATGAAGATAGCATTTCTTCCTTCCCGCCAGAGGACCTAGTGTATGAAGATGAACTCCCCAACCAAGAACAACGACAATTCGACCAGGCACCGGTCAACCCCTGGGCACAGGTGCCGAGATCCATAGGGGCCTCTTGTACAGATGCAACAAAAGTTGTAAACCTAGGCTCCGAATCAGTCCGGAAGGAGGACAAAATCAGCCGGCTCCTCCCAGAAGAACACCAACAACCATTAATTAAGCTATTACAGGAGTTTGTGGAGGTTTTCGCATAGGGATATGAAGACATGTCTGGTCTGAATGAGAAAATTGCAGTTCATCGACTCCCCCTTAAGCCAAGAGTCCATCCTGTCAAACAAAAGCCTAGACACATGAGCTAGGAATGGACACAGAAACTGAAGGACGAGGTGCAGAAGTAGCTCGACGTGAATTTCCTCCAACCAATCTTCTATCCAGAGTGGGTGGCCAATATAGTGTATGTGCCTAAGAAGAACAGTCAGGTACTGTATGTGCAAAGATTATAGGGACCTTAACAAAGCAAGTCCCAAAGATGACTTCCCCTTGCCCCACATAGACACCCTGATGGATCATATGGCCAAGCATAAAGTTTATTCGTTCATGGACGGGTTCTCGGGGTACAATCAAATTCTAATGGTCAAAGAAGATAAAGAGAATACTTTTACAACCCCTTGGGGAGTCTTCTGTTATGGGGTAATGTCGTTCAGGTTATGGAATGCAGGAGCAACCTACCAACAAGTTATGACCACCCTTTTTCGAGAAGTTGAGGTCTATGTGGACGATATAGTGGTAAAGGCTAAGTCCTATGATCAACACCTCGTACACCTGAGGAAGTTGTTTGTCCGTTTACAAAAGTATAAGCTTAGACTCAACCCCTCCAAGTCCACTTTCGAAGCCACATCCAGCAAGCTCCTCAAGTTTATCATTAGTGAACGGGGGATTGAAGTAGATCCGAACAAGGCAAATGCAATCTTAGAGATGCCGCCGCCTCAAACTGAGAAGTTAGGAGTTTGTTGGGCAGACTGCAGTACATGGGCAGGTTCATTTTAAAGTTGACGGCTACTTGCGAACCATTGTTGAAGTTATTGAAGAAAAATGCAGTCTTCGAATGATCAAACTGTTGTCAATAAGCCTTCAATTAGATTAAGATGCAGTTGGCAAAGCCACCCGTCCTAGTGCCACCCTCTCTAGGCCGGTCCTTGTTTCTTTACCTCTCGGTCTCCCCTACTGCAATGGGTGCAATCTTGGGACAGCATGATCACACCGAGAGGATAAAACAAGCGATTTATTACTTCAGTACGAAATTCACTAAGGAGAGGTACATATTGATCAAAAAATATTCTCCTTAGTCTAGACTGTGAAAAAATTAAGGCATTACTTGTCTATCCGGTCTTGCTACTTAGTAGACACGACCCTATCTGATACTTATTTAAACAACTAGCCTTTGTGGGGAGATGTGTAAAGTGGCAACTATTGTTGGCCGAATTCGACATCAAATATGTTTCACAAAAGTTTATGAAAACTCAGGCTATAGCAAATCAGCTAGCAAAGAACCCTTTGCCTCATCACAAGTTCTTGAGGGATTCTTTCCCGGATGAGCTGGTATTCGGTATCAAATTGCCAGATGATGAGTCAGAATCCACCAGCTCCCACCGCCTGTTTTTTGACGGTACCGTCAACAGTACCGTCAACAGGAAGGGGATTGGAGTTGGAATTGTCCTTGTAGATCCTCAAGGACAGATGTTGCCAGTTTCCCGGAGGTTGCTTTTCGAATGTACACACAATGAGGCAGAATACGAAGCCTGCATCCTGGGGTTCCGTTTAACACTGGATCAACAAATCACGCATCTTCGAGTTTATGGCGATGCCATGCTAGTGATCTCTCAGACCCTTAACCAATGGAAAACCAGAGATCCTAAGCTGCAGTCGTACCAGGAATTGACGTTAAATCTGGCAACTCAATTTCAATCCATCCACTTCCAGCATGTCAGCCGCAAGTATAATGCCTACGCAGACGCTTTGGCCGTGTGGCGTCGTGGGTAAACATGTCAAAATCAAACGATCTCTTGCTAGAAGTAAGCACCCTCGCAAGACCCACCCACGACAACCCTTAGCTGCCGCTCACAACCGAAACCCAAGGGAGGGACCGGAGCCCCAAAGGAGTCGCCAATTTTCTATTACCTCCTCTCAAGCAAATCCCTCAATGGACGATGGACGCCCTCCTTGGGTAAATGAGAGTAGAAAACGGGCTCCAGGTAAATGTCGAAACATATGAATAAGACAAAGTTGCCACCTTGTTTTAAAGGGAAAAACAAGGAAACCTGAGGAAAGGATGACCTTTCACAGCAAGGACCAAAAATCCCGATCAAAAGAGTAAGAAATAGGTATAACAACAGGGTCTGCTGTCCAAAAGATTAGATAAAGAGCTTTGGGTACTGGTGGGGAAGGGATTAGGCACCCACAGCCAACCCAAACAAGATCCAGCCTCTCAACGGCTTATAAAAGGGTTACTAAGAATAGAAAATCAGAACTCTTCTTCGGTGTTCCAACCATGGAGGAGGTCGGAAATCAATGAGATCGAATAGGAGAAAAACGAAAAAAAAGGGGATTATGCTAAATAAATGAGAAAATGCAAAAGGGGTCTCACCTCCAGGAATTAACGTTTCAGGGTTCCAAAACTGCAGGTCTTCGACTGGAGGGGCCACACAAGGACTCAGGACTGAGTCTAATCTCGGGGCGCTTACCTAGGCCATAATGCACAAGTTGGCATCCAACAATGGCACAGAGAGAGAGAGAGAGAGAGAGAAGGATACATGGGAGAATCCGCCAACCCCGATGGACTTACACTTGCAAAATAAAATAAAAAGCAAAACAAAACTGTCAGTGCGAAGCTAGTCGCATAATCAGACGAGGATGCTAGAGAAATGAAAACGGCCAAAAAGAAGTGAGACACATCAAAGGTGTCAGTTAAGTTTAGTCAGCATAGGGGCGGCAACCGACTTCCTTACCGATCGACCAACTGGAACCAGTATGTCCAAAGACCGAGTTCCATGTTTCGTCCCACAATGCACAAACCCATGCATCTAAACTGATGCATGCGAAAACAAGCTAAACAAAGCCAACTCGAAGAAAAGAATATCTACAACGACCTTGAAAACATAAAACAGCATGCATGGTCCTAAATAGGGAGCGAGACTTCGCTCAGGCTAGGCGTTTACCTGATACAACAAGGAAAACATCCTTGCTCAAAGAAAACGTTAAAAGGTAAATCCCCCCTATCCCGAGTAACGTACAAGCGGGACAAAAAGGGGGGAGGGGATCTTGAGCGATCCCCAAGAGAAGGGAAAATTTCTCGGGTCAAAACCACGAACAACCAGGTGAGACAATGCTACTTAAAGTAAAAGAGTCGTCAAGACTAACCTATAGGAAGGTTAGACCAGAGTCTAAGTCGACGAGCCCTAGTGTGCAAATGGTCAGCAGCAAACGAACGTCGAAACCCGAACAGAAAAGGTGCTCAACGTCAGGTGCTGCGACACTTTGACACTCGAGCAACCACAGCAAATCAAAGAGTCGAACCTCTCCCTAATGGTAAAGGGAGGACTATTTATAGGCTAAGATCGCGACGTTTCGTAAAGTCGAACCACCAGGCATTAGAAGGCCAAGTGTCACACACGTTACGTTGATTGGGCGACAATTGAACTCACAACCTTTGAGATTATTGATAGACGTCGACACTCTAGGTCAGAATTCCACCTTTCTGGTCGGAATTCCGCCTTATCTGCCGCGGAAGGTTAGTGCTTGCCGGTTCGTTGTAGCGATCTCCAATACGTCTGAAATGACTGACACAAAGGGGCAGAATTTCGCTCTATTTATCGAAATTCCATAGCTTCTACCACGGAAGTCTGAAGACTTGTACTAGTGTGGTCAACTGCTAAGGGACTGATCTCGTGCAGTGAGTTTCCAAGTGTTCTTGAAACGACCGATGCAAAGGAGCAGAATTCCGCTCTATTTATCGGAATTCCGTCATTTCTTACACCTATCTTTTACTCTTTTAATTGAAATTTTTGATCCTTGCTGTGAAAGGTCATCATTTCCTCAGGTTTACTTGTTTTTCCCTTCAAAACAAGGTGGCGACTCCATTTTATTCATATGTTTCGACATTTACCCGGAACCCGTTTTCTACTCTCATTTGCCTAAGGATGGCGTCTGCCATCCATTGAAGGATTTGCCTGAGAGGAGGTAACAGAAAATTCTCCTTAAGTCCTCATGCAGCTCTTAGATGGATTTATCGAATTTCCACCCATATTTACCGGATTTCCACCTCGTTTTACCGCCATCTCGGTAAGTGCCCCGAGACCTGACTCATTGAATCCTTGTGCAGCTCTCAGATAGATTTTTCGGATTTCCACCCGTATTTACCAGATTTTCGCCTCTTTCCTTTTCGTTTTAGAACTAGTTGGATTAGGGCACGTGGAGAAACTTCTAATCAGACGACTAGATCTTCCCATTCGGCTCACCCTGCATTTTAGTTATCTTGTGAATCAATCACAGTAAATAGGTCAACTTATGCTAAGGCTGGCTAGGGGTGCCTAATACCTTCCCCACCAATACCCTGAATCCTTACTCATTATCTCTGAGTAACAGACCTCTTGTTTTGATTTTCTTAGCGATTTTACATCTCATTCCTGAGTTGAAGAGCGCATTCTCTTCCTCTTCTTATTTTCTTTGTTTTCCAGTAAAATAAGGTGGCGACTTCGATATTTTAATTATAACTTTCAACTTATTTCTCTAGTCTTATGTACTTGTTATCCTCTTAAATAACTTCAACTATCATTTGGATGGAAAGAAGGGTAACACTTACTATAAGCTTTCTCTAAATCAATGAAAACCATGTGAAAGTCTTTTTTTAACTCTATTAATTCTGCACACTATGCCATATATATTGGCTTCCCTGTCCCTTGAATCATCACTGGAGATATAAAGGAAACGTGAATTTTAGATTCCCAACTTGTCCAAGGGATTTGGTCTTTCCTTGTCCATTGCCTTGATACTTCATCTTCAGATAAGACATCTATTTCCTGCTTGAACTTACCTCCCAGAGAAGCACAACGAATTTGATGAATACAGGGTTATCAATTTTTCTGATTTCAGTCCTTGTAACGTTCTGCACAGGTCAGGCTCTTATTAAACTATTTGGAAAGGTTGAATATATTGGCAACAATAAAGAACAATCAGCTACTATATATGTGCAGACGTATGTGATGCAACAAGACTATAGGTATGCAAATGTTATTTTAGATTCTTTTGTAGATCAAGAGATTGCAAATTATTGATCTATTCTTATTTCATACGTGTAGAAGGATCAGAAAGCACACCAACTTCACAGAATGCCAAGGTCACAATTGGAGTTCAGCAGTGAACTGTTATTACTTTCAGTCCAACATATTTTAGAATGAACTGATTTCATTGTCTAGTATGACTGTTAATGATGCAAACAATATGAGATGCCAATCCAGATTTTATTTGGTAATTAAATCACAGTTTTCTCTTGCTAAAAAAAGATTATGAACATGTCATCAAGCAGACTGGCATGCCAAGAATGGCATCGAATTGATTAAAACATATTGCCAATAATTTTACAAAAGGAGAAAAAGAACAGGAAAAGGGATCAAAAACAATCCACAAAACCATTAAGGAAACTAGTTCCGCTCTTAGTCCAAAGTGAATCAAGTAGGCGGAGACAATGAGTGGGCTCAGATGCATTTGAGAAACTAGCTCATGTGAGTGGTTTTTTTTTTGTAGGGTACACGTACAGTGAGTTGACAGGAATCAACATTGATATGTAGTCACGTTAAATAGCAGCATAAATTTCATGGCACTTGCCTAGGTGATGCCAAGGTTGGAAATAGACACGAGACAACTGAGTGTGGCTCTGCCTTGCTACCTGGATGCTTCAGGTGGCACAGCACCCCTAGTGGGGGGTGCCTAGGCAAGTGCCATGGCATTCAGGGTTTAGGGGCAATGACCTCGTGGCACTACATGGGTTATATGGATACTGCCAAGATTCATTCAACCCAAGTGACCTATATACATAAATAAAGAGGCACATGTAAAACCCTAATTCTAGATTGTCTTCGGATTTACTATTTCTTCTCTTCTAGATTATCTTTATATTCTTTTTGTTAGTTTTTTGGTCTTTCCTTTGGTTTTTTAATAGCAGACACCTACTTCAGAATTGAAAACAAGACAAGAAAGTAGATAACCACTTAGATATTTGTGCATCTCAAACAATGATTTACAATGTGTTATAGTACTTCGGATTTGGGGAAGTGAAGGAGATGGAGATCAAACAGAATTTACACAACAAACAATGGCTCTTTTAAAGGTTCTAAAATTCACTTCACCACTTACAACCTGAGCTAAAATCTCACTATGTGGTGTCAGTCACATGAATCTTTCTCCAAGAATTTGTATCTCTATAATATTAACTTTTTGCATATAGTTGTGCTTTGTAGTTTTATAGTTGAATGAATAGCAATTTCATAGAACTTTCTTTTTAATATTAAGGATATCATCCTATCACATAACACTCCATAAGCATTTCTCCACTTCTTCCACCCTACTTTAATCCTACAAATAAATCCACCATAATGTCTCCCTTGCTATTTATTATAAATCCTAAGTATTTATAAGTCTTGATTCTATGAATCCCATGACTATTTAATTGCATAATTTCATCGCTATTCCTATTTTCATTGAACTTATATTCCATATATTCAATTCTTGAACTAATCAATCTAAATCTTTTAAACTCTAAAGGATCTCTTCTTAATTTTAATTTAGAATTAATTTCAACCCTTACTTTTATCAACTAAAACTATGTCATCAGCAAATAACATACACTAAGGCATTTTTGCTTAAATTTTCTTAGTTATTTCGTCCTTAAATAAAACTAACAGGTATGAACTTAAAGAGGACCCTAGTGTAAATCTATATCTATTGAAAATTCATTAGTTTCTCCTGCTATAAATTTGAGACTAATAATTATTCTTTCATACATGTCCTTTATAATATGAATATATCCTATGGTACTCTCTTTCTTTCCAATATCCATCACAATAGATTTCTAGGTACTCTATCGTATACTTTCTTTGAATCAATGAAAATCATATGAAGATCCTTTTCTTTTTGTATTAGATGACTATGGGTCTATCTGTGCACCTAGAATCTAACACAAACAAAAGTCAAGAAAGTTAGGAGAATCATAAAATCAAAAATAATGAAAAATCAAGAAAATAATGAGTGTTTGTACATTTTCAAGAATTTGAATGAAAGTAAAGAAATTTATCATTCATCACTTACTAAGTTTAATGAAGTACAAATATTAAAATAAAATTTCATTATTACTTTTAAAATGAATTTTAAATTATTGAAAATGAATCATTACCCTTATTAAAAAAATTAAAATTTTATTTATTGAAAATTTAACCATTAGTTTTTTATTTTTTTAATCAATGGTGTTTTCATCGTCCCTCTCTCCCTATTTAATCATT
Organism: Amphibolis antarctica; assembly: GCA_024699675.1. NCBI lineage: Eukaryota > Viridiplantae > Streptophyta > Magnoliopsida > Alismatales > Cymodoceaceae > Amphibolis > Amphibolis antarctica. The sequence goes on from JAMKPZ010002620.1 coordinate 47,864, forward strand.
AATTTTTTTAATCATTGTTATATCCTGCAGTCTATGCTTGATCAACATTTCCCATAGTTTCATAGTGTAACACATTAACTTAATACCATGATAATTATTATAATTTTGTATATCCCCCTTATTCTGAAATATAAATATTAAAGAGCTCTAACACCATGCATTTCACATTTTCTTTGTCTTTAAAATTATATTAAAAAGTTTAGCTACTTCACCCTTGCAATTCCGATAACTGCCTTACTTCCTCTCAATAGAAATATCATATGGTCCAATAGCATTCCCACACTTCATTTTCTTAATAGTTTCCTCTAAACTGCTAATTCTTCTAAAATAACTATGATTTATATCTTTTGTACGGCTACTTGAATTTTGCATGTAACAAAATTCCTATAGTAGATTCATTAAAAAGTTTAGTAAACACCTACATCATCTATCTTTTATTTCATTTTCTTTTACTGAAACTCTGCCATCTGCATTGTTAATACAATTTACCTGATTCAAATCTCTAGATTCTTCTTTCTAGTTTTAGTCAATTTATATATTCTATTTTT
>JAMKPZ010002621.1:0-54787 GCA_024699675.1 Amphibolis antarctica
AATGGGTATAGTGTTAAATAATTTAGCATTAACTTAAATAATATTTTCAGTTATGTTCAAGTAATAAGTAAATAGATCATTAACTTAAATATAATTACGACTTTTAAATTACCATCATTTACACATTAATTAAACATTCATCATCAATACATAATAGTTGACAATGTCCCTCTTTTTGATGATCACCAAATTAATTTGATGTTTTATTTTACTTTTTGACTTTCTTAAAACACCTAAAGTTAAGAATGTTAAGTGTAATTATCTATTGTTTTAAGTGTACTTATGTAGTGTTTTAATTTTGAACTTTATGTCTCATTGTGGTCATTATTCAACAAAGTATTGCGGTTAGAGAATAATTGTAAGCATTCATATAGATAAATTTAAAAAATCCACCTTTTATTGAAAAGCTAAATAAGATAAAAATACCCTTGCATTACAAATCAATCACTTATACAAACAAATGTTCCAATCACTTAGCATTACAATTCAACAAGAAATCAAAAAAGTACAAATTATCCTTGATTTCTCCTTCGATTTTGAATAAAACTTATTATAGTTTCTGAAATCTGTCGACCAATTTGTTCTTCTAATTGTGTAATATACGCAACCTCTGTAGGAGATAACAAATCTTGTCCAGTCGACGTATATGTCTGTTCACTTGTTGATTGTTGCTGTACATCTGTAACTGGTGCATTACAAATGAATTTCTTATATTCAGCCATTGTAAACGATCTTATCTTGAAGGATTTTCTGGGCCACTGATTCACATCATATCCTGTCTCTTATATCAACTTCACAAGACTGATTCCATAAAATAATTTTGAATGTCTGTGCTGTATAGAATCCAAAAACAATGTGCACCAATTCAATTTTATTTTCTGCATCACAGCATATGTCGCATATAAACAAATTCTTTGGATATGTTCACCATGCCCTTTCTTCTGAAAAATTTGTGCGAATTTTGGCTACAAATTTGGCTTTACCATTGAGTTCATCAACATACTATAATTTGTCATGTGAATGAGGAGTTCTTGCTATCGAACTGATATTTCAATCTAGCAAGTTCAAAGATGTTGTATCTAATTGTACACCCTCATTTGTCAATTTAAGAGTATCATATACCAACTGAGGAGTGATTTCAAAAATAGTGTTATCAATGTTGCTAAATAATCTGTCATCCTCAACATGCAAGTTAGCATAAAAAACAACTATTACTTCTTTAAATACATTTACTTTACAGCTTGTTGGTATTATGTCTAGCAAACCTTGAAACTGTAAGAGATCCTTGATCTCTTGTAAATCTGTAAAGTTTATAGGCCTTTCATACAGTATTTAAAGATTCAAAAATTTATGGTAATTGTGTAGACATTCCTGATTTCGAAAATATAGATTTTCTACTATCATACCTTCCTCAGGAAATAAATGAGAAGTGCTTGGCAAATCTTCAACATTCTCTGTCTGTGAGTGAGACATAACCAATCTCAACTTATCTTCATTCTGTACCTCTGAAGTCTCTTATTGCTGATTTACATACTCCTTTTCAGTTTGCAAATCAAGAGATTCTTGTATGGCTTGTTGATTAGAGATTGTTGGAGGACTGTAATGCTCTTCTATTAAATTTGAAAGTTGATGTTTTATAGCTTCCTCCATAGTTTGTTTAATAACTGACACATGCTCAGAAACTGATTCTTGTATTTGTTGTAACTGTAATTTCTTCAACATGTTCCTATACATCAGTCCGAACAGTTGCATCAATTATTTTTTTCTTCATGCTCTGCAAATATTCATCCAATGTCTGATTATCACTTGTGTCAGAAAGTTGTTTCTGTGCAGTGCTGGCTTTAAACTAATCTTCAAACTCTTCAACCCTACTTTTAGGGGTGAACCGTTCTGAAGTTGACGATTGTGGATGGATGGGTTTAGTCTTCTTCGGCTTTAGAGCGGGCTTGTTATGTCTTCTTTCAACAAGTCTTGAAATTTGTCTTATTTCAAATGTACTAAGCGGTGTCATTGAATCAACAAATGATTGTAAGACATACCACTTAGCACACATGATATTGTGTATTTTTTCTCCTTACGACCGTAATCGTAGTCGCCAATTTTCTCTTTCTGCATTTTTCTTCTCCTCAACAACAACTTCAAAAACCTCAAGAGAGAAGTCATACCTCGACTTCAACAGCTGGATCTCTTTGTCAACCTTGTTGATTTTGACCTGTCATGTACGCGGGAGTAGCGATGGAACTTAAATGGTCTTCTTCCCGTGTGTCATTCCTACGTTACTGTCACTGAAGCTTCGTCTCCAAGTAATGCATCAAAATATTGTCGGGAAGACTAGGGCCCAGGGCATTATGAATTAAGCCTTATATATGCTTAGAGATTGAGGGTTAAAGTTGTCGAATTTTTATAATCGGATCTTACCATAAAGATATTTGCTATTCAATAATACCTTTAGTCCTTAACTGAAGTTGTGACATCTAATTCACGTGATGAGAGAATCGACGTTTTATGTTAAAAGACCGGACGATTGTATGCGTTTTAATATCCCTACTACTGAATGTCACGCGTTAATGTTAAAATACCAGTCTTTTAATACAATCGTCTGGTCTTTTAACATAAAATGCCGAATCACTCATCACGTGTGAACTTAATATTTCACGTGACATTCTGCTATGATTTTTCACGAACTATATTCATATGTAACACTTATTTAAGTAACTACACTTATTCCAATATCACGCCGAAGTGTTCTAAATATTGAACATATGTCATCTACTAGCTTAAAATATTATGAACAGTACTGATTATAGTTTCACAGATTTGTCGACCAATTTATTCTCCTAATTGTGTAATATACGCAACCTCTGCAGGAGATAATAAATCTTGTGTAGTCGACGTATGTAGCTGTTCACTTGTTGATCGTTGGTGTATGTCTGTAACTAGTGCATGAGAAATGAATTTCTTATATTCAGCCACTATAAAAGATCTTGTCTTGAAGGATTTTCTAGGCCACTGATTCACATCATATCCTGTCCCCGATATCAACTTCACAAGACTGATTCCATAAAATAATTTTGAATGTCTGTGCTGTATGGAATCCAAAAATAGTGTGCACTAATTCAGTTTTATTTTCTGCATCACAGCATATGTAGCATATAAACAAATTCTCTCGATATGTTCAACATGCCCTTTTTTTTGAAAAATCTGTGCTTGCAGAATTTTGGCTATAAATTTTGCCTTTCCATTAAGATGTTCAAGATACTGTAATCTACCATGTAAATAAGGGATTCTTGCTATCGAACTGATGTTCCAATCTAGCAAGTTCAAAGATGTTCTACCTAAATGTATACCCTCATTTGTCAATTTAAGAGTATCATATACCAACTGAGGAGTGATTTCAAAAATAGTCTTATCTATGTTGGTAAATAATCTACCCTCATCAACATATAAGTTAGTATAGAATGCAGCAATGACTTCTCTGAATACGTCTAACTTACAGTTTGTTGGTATAATATGTAGCAGACCTTGAAAGTTGATGAGATCTTTAATCTTTTGTAAATTTTTGAAATTTATTGGTCTTTCATATAGTATCTCATAATTCAAATTTTTTTTATAATTGTCTAGACATTCCTGATTTCGAAAATATAGATTGTCTACTGTCATACCTTCCTCAGGAAATGAATGAGAAGTGCTTGGCAAATCTTCAACATTCTCTGTCTGTGACTGATATACAACCAATCCCAACTGATCTTCATTGTGCACCTCTGAAGTCTCTTCTTGGTGATTTACATGCTCCTCTTCAGCTTGGACATCAATAGATTCTTGTATGCGTTATTCAGTTGAGATTCTTGGAGGACTGTAATGTTCTTCTATTACTACTGGAATTTGATGTTGTGGAGCTTCCTCCATGCTACTTTTAGGGCTCAACCGTTCTGAAGTTGACGGTTGTGGATGGATGGCTGTAGTGTTGTTAGGCTTTGGAGTAGGCTTCTTATGTCTCCTTTCAGTAGCTCTAGAACACTCTCCTATTTCAAATGTACTGAACGGTGTCATAGAATCACCAAATGATTTTAACACATTTCGCTTAGCACACCTGATATTGTGTAGTTTTTCTCCTTCTGACCATAATCGTAGTCGCAAGTTCTCTCTTTCTACAATGTTGACCTCCTCTGCAATAACTTCAAAGATGTTGGCAGAGAAGTCATACCTAGACTTCAATAGCTCTATCTCCTTCTCAACTTTGTCGATTTTAACCTGCCATGTACGGGGGAGTACTAGTGGAACTTCAATGTTCTTCCCGCGTGCCATTGCTACGTTACTGACAGTGAAGCTTCTTCTCCAACTCATGCATGACGCACTTGCTCTTGCTCAGGAAGACTAGGGCATAGGGCATTATGAATTTAACATTTTTATATGCTTAGAGATTGGGGGTTAAAGTTGTTGAATTTTTATAATTGGATCTTACCATAAAGATATTTGCTATTCAATACTACCACTTATTTGAAAGGCTAGACGATTGTATTAAACGACCAGCGTTATATATTAAAAGACCGGTGTTTTAACATTCACATGTGACTTTTTAAGTTAGGCGCGTGTGTTGTATAGTGTGGCCGTCAACTTAATATTCAAAGGGGTATAGTTTAGATGTCATGTGCAATTTTAAGTTCACACGTGATGAGAGAATCGGCGTTTTATGTTAAACGACCGGACAATTGTATTAAAAGATTGGTGTTTTAACATTCACACGTGACTTTTTAAGTTAGGCGCGTTCGTTGTACAGTATGGCCGTTAACTTAATATTCGAAGGGGTATAGTTTAGATGTCACATGCAATTTTAAGTTCACATGTGATGAGAGAATCAACATTTTATGTTAAACGATCAGACAATTGTATTAAAAGACCGACATTTTAATATTCACACGTGACTTTTTAAGTTAGGCACGTACGTTGTATAGTATGACCGTCAACTTAATATTAAAAGGGGTATAGTTTAGATGTCACGTGCAACTTTAAGTTCACATGTGATGAGAGAATCGGCATTTTATGTTAAACGACTGGATGATTGTATTAAAAGACCGACATTTTAATATTCACACGTGACTTTTTCAGTTAGGCGTGTGCGTTGTACAGTATGGCTGTCAACTTAATATTCAAAGGGGTATAGTTTAGATGTCACGTGCAATTTTAAGTTTACACGTGATGAGAGAATCAGCGTTATATGTTAAAAGACCGGACGATTGTATTAAAAGACCAACGTTTTAACATTCACACATGACTTTTTAAGTTAGGCGCGTGTGTTGTACAGTATGACCATCAACTTAATATTCGAAGGGTTATAATTACATGTCACGTGAAATATTAAGTTCACACATGATGAGAGAATTGGCGTTTTATGTTAAAATATCGGACGATTGTATTAAAAGACCGGCGTTTTAACATTCACACGTGACTTTTTAAGTTAGGCGTGTGCGTTGTATAGTATGGCCATCAACTTAATATTCGAAGGGGTATAGTTACATGTCACGTGAAATTTTAAGTTCACATGTGAGGAGAGAATCAGCGTTTTATGTTAAAAGACCGGACGATTGTAGTAAAAGACCGGCATTTTAACATTCATACGTGACTTTTTAAGTTATGCGCGTGCATTGTCCAATATGACCGTCACCCAAATAATTCAATTGACGGTACTTCCATGTAATTGTAAGGTAAAGTCACAGAAGTACCATTTATACACGGGTCTGTAAATGGTACTTTCGTCCGTCGCTACTTTATTTCTACGGTACTTCTGCCTTATTTAAACATTGGAAAACCACTTCACAATTTTCTACAACGATAACAGGGTTACTCTTGAAGCTTTATGTCAATTTGTGTGCAGTAAACATACTTAAATGATAACAATAAGTTTTGTTATAGAACGTTAACATTAAATTCTTCATTAAAACAGTAAGGATAATTAATCAAAGAACATTATCCGTAATAATCTCCACATTTTTTATGACTACAACTAAACATATATATTAAAAACATATATGTCACTAAACACAAGTCCTAACTTGAACGAATTTCAATATTTCAATATATTACATCAGTTTATTTGACTAAAACAGTTACATGTAATGTAGGTATGCTTGTGTCATACTCCTCTTCAGGCATCATCTTCCCTGTTTTATTGACTACTACCTGCATTGGGGTAAGTAGTTATGTAATGACCTAGTTCCCCACACCCATGACACATCCTTCTTCTTATGAGTGTTAATTTCTTCAATAGAAGCTTTTAGCCATTGAGAATGGGCAGGTCTTCCTTTGGTTTTTCTTGATGTAGATTGATCATTCACCACAAAATTAGTTGGTAAATCAACTGTAGTGAGGTTATTTTCACTTTGATCATCTTGTGTACATTGCACACATAATCCACTAGTACTCTTCAAGAAATCATCAAAAGTTGATTTCACTAGTGCGTATTGTTCTATTGAAGTGAAAGCAATGTCCACCAATTTGAATGCACTAGACCATAAGTCTCATCTCATGAGAGGAGTAAACCTGTGACAAATACAAAAAGATGTTTCATCAACATCAATTGTGGAAATAAAATTCTTTGATGAATATAATAAACATACCCGTCAACATGATCTAGTGGTCCACCAATAGTGTTACTATGGTATCTGCAGTGAATGGTCTATCTATGCAATATATATTTGCTTGGTACGTGGGTAATCTGTTTCTTTCATAATACAGAAAAGATATGATGACAAAGAAGACTTTTATTTTCAAATTTCTTGCATGAACAGCATACGTTATAATTGGTCTCCATATTCAAACTGGCTATTTTAGGTTTTGTTGACATCATTGGATTCCAAACTTCAAAACAATATTGCATACTTACTTTACTTATTTTTTTATTAAGATACGTCAATCATTTTCTCATTTCATCTTGAAATACAGAAAAAATATTCTTTGTATAACTTGCAGATACCTGAATTTCAATTGAGGTAGAGAACAAAAGTGTCAGCTTTGTTGTCAAAGTAATTAAGTCTTCATGTTCCTTGGATTGACGTCTTGCTTTCAATGCTCTATCATATTGGAAATAAATTCTGAAAAAAGAGTATGAGAATGTACATACCCATCAAAAATTGAATTTACGCTCTCAGACCTTTGACTTGTGGTCATGCCTGCCATAAATATATCTTTCATATAGCATGGAACTCATTGCTATCAAATGGTATACATATAATTCAGCCAAGAGTTACCATGCAGTGTTGGATATTTAACTGTCAATAATTCCCACTCCTTTTCAAACTCTTCAGGAGTTGTTGCATCATATATACATTTATTGTAATCAACCTTAAAATTGACATCAGTGCGCATCTCTGGGACATGACCAATGGCATTTCGGCCAATATGCCAAGAACAATAACGATGTACAGAATCTGGAAAAACTTCAAGAATAACTACATACATTGCATGATCTTGATCTGTAATAATGACCTTTGGATTCTTGCCATACATGCAAGTTTAAAATGTACTAAACAACCAATGAAAGGTTTCTTTTGCCTCATCTACTAGTAAAGCACACTCAAACAATGTGGACTGTTTGTGGTGATTTACTCTAATAAATGGTGCAAAAGGCATGTTGAAATGATTGGTCCTATAAGTGGTGTCAAAAATAACCACATCTCCAAACTTCATATATGCTTCATGAGCCCTTCCATCAGTCCAGAAGACACTTCTGATTGTATGATCTTCATCTAATTCAAAATAGAAAAAATAATTTGGATCCTTATGACTTTGTTGCTGAAAATACTATACTACCGTCATACATTCCTTGCCCATACTATACTACCGTCCTGTTAAAGTGAATAACTTGATCAGGTCCAATATTTTGCTGTGACATATTTTAAAGAACATTTGCCGCTTTGGAAGGTTGAATGCCACATTCTAAGAGGGTATTTAGCAACCCTTTTGATATAGATGATATCTTTTTATGAGATCTTAACATCTTTGATTTTGCAGGTGATGCAAGAATATGATTATGCTCTTTGACAAATTTCTCAACCACCTACACATTTAATTCATTACGCACCACATAAAACCTTGCAGTACAACCCTTCTGGATGTCTCGTTGTCTGCCCACATCACTTCCCGAGCAATGTTTGTCATTCATGTTCTTATGTCCCTATTTATAACAAACAAAATTACGTGCTATTAATTCTCCACTAGCTTTTGATTTTCTGAACTAATTTTTTCTAATAGCAAAATCTTTCTTCATTGCATATGCATTATAAAAATTATATGCATCATGCTCCGAAGAAAATTTCATGGCATGGTGTGGACTTACACTTCCTTCTCCTTCTCTATCGGGATAGCTAGCCGACCCTTCCATTCTAATATTGAACTCTAACTCAAGCTCTTGCATTTCAGAATAGTCCTATTCGAGCCATTATACTTGCTATTTATCATCCAATAGCTTTTGACAATTCGAGAATGGTTGATTCTTTAATTAAAAGTGCGACAATAAATGAGTGAGACTTTGAAATTATCAACCACTCTATAAAGTTAACATTGCAACATTTAATTAAAGTTATCAACCACTAATTATCAATCACTCTGTAAAGGTATATATATTACGACTTTTAAATTACCAACAGACTAAGATAATTAACTTTAAATTTCAAAGTACGTTGATAACTTTATAGAATAGTTGATAATAATCTTAGTATGTTGCTAATTAACTTTACAGAATGGTTTTTAATTATTAACCACTCTGTAAATGTTAACTTGAATTTGTAATTATCTATTTACTTTTACATCTGTCTGTTCTTTACAGAGTGGTTGATAATGATAGATAACATTTCAGATTAAATATATTTTACTTTGTATTTAATGTAATTAATAGTTTGTCGGTCTAACTTTTCTTCCAATAAATGTTGTAAATATTTTTCTCCTAATAAATGTTCATTCATGTTAAATGAAAGTATAATTATTCATGTTAACTTGAAATGTAATACTTACATCATCGTAATAAAATTTAATACATACAAACTGTGGAATGTATATGGTTTCGGGGAAGGTATATCAACATCAACCTTGGTTACCAAACTCATTTTTCAATAATGCGTGCACACATTTTCGTTTACAGCCAAAGAATTAAAATCATAGAGATAAAAATAGCTATAAATTTTCGAATTAAACAGCCAAAGAATTGTCCTGCAAAGCAATGTTTACACATCTTTTTAATTCTTTTCTTTTGTACAATTATACCCAACTGTTAGGAGGGGATGGGGGTTACACATTTTTTAGTTCTTTTCTGTATATCGGTTTTGTAAGTAGTTTGATATGCTTTTCACGGAATTGGAGCTGTTCTGATCGTGTTTCTGCAGTAAGTGTGTTTTTTGGCTCTTGAGAGCTCTACCTTGCTTTTCTTTGGGGATTTGGTGGATCTGTATCTGGAGAGATGGCGAACATTTGGTTTGTTGTTAAGGAGGGGTCTTTGTGCTTTAGCGGAATCTGTATGTGAAAGGTTATTGGTTTGTTTAGCTGTTCATGTTCCCGATGAAACGTTATTGTAGCACTAATATAAGTATGTTCAATAAGTGAAATAAGAGATCTGTAATGACATTTTCTCGTGGATCCAACGGAACGTACGCGGCCTCCACTACCCAGCCATGGCTCGGCTCCTCTCACAGAAGGAGGAGGACATACGGATGATGCTCTCGGCTGAGGTCCACCTTGGCACGAAGAACTGCAACTTCCAGATGGAGCGATACGTCTTCAAGAGGCGGTCTGATGGTAGGTAGTCCTGTTCACCTTTGATCCCCCTAAAGGTGTTGGTTTTTGCTTCTGTTATGGATTCTCGCGACGTAGTTCGATCTGTGATTTTCGCTTGTGCTTGATTTGTGGATCTGTGATTGTTCGTAGCTCGTGTGTTTACCACATGTTCTAATGCCATGTTGGAGCTTGTTTCGATGCTGAGCACTAATAATGCTGTCATTCCGTAAATTTTCGACTGGTAGATGTTCCTTCAATTGTTTGCAGGTGGAAATTTTACATATTTTTTGGTTTTTTTCTGATGTATACAATTTTCCATCGGATTTGGAGTATTTCTGAAGAATCCTGAACTTTTTCTCATTTTATGCTGCTGTTGTGTTTCCCACATGGTTTTCGTCGTCACATTCTCCAATTCTTTATTTTTAATGGTACTTTGGAATGCCTGATTTCCCATTGCATAATGATGTGATAAAACGCTTCTGCATGGTCAAGAAGTTGACTTATGCATGCATTCTGTTATAGAAAAGCTTATCATTAATTGTTTAATTCTTATTGAATTCTGGAAGCCCCTAAGATCCTGTTAATTGCTTAAATCGTACTAACCTATTAGGCTTTTAAGATCCGTTGGCATTTGTCACCATCAGCATACATCAGTGTTTACTTTCAGGTTCCTGTTTCATATTTACATGGATAGTGTTGGCCGCTAGAGTGACATCAAAAGGAACTTTTTCTATATATTGTTTTTCCATTTTCTTTTTTTTTACAATTTTGGTGAGGTAATTATTTACATTTAGGAGTTTTTTTGAAATTTTTGTCATTACATAATAAAAAAGAACAAATGGATTGTTCTGCTGCAGTTAAAGAACAAGCACTATTTTCAAAAAATTTTGTTTGGTGCTTTTATGTGAGATTGCTGTTAGATTCTGTCCTTGTGGGCGTTTAGTTTCAATTTTTTTGTTTTTGTCTTTGTTCTCTACGGGCTCTTACCATTCCGGTGACACTCTTTGAACCCCTGATATGGTTTATGTTTTGTTATTAAGATTCATCCTTTTCTTTTTCAAAACACCCCCCCATTTGTGAGTCAATTCTTAATGGTAAAGATTAATAATACGCTTTAAATCTACTTTCTGATTACGGAAGTTAATTAGTATGTATCAATGTCACTGACTTGGGAAATTATTCAGGCATCTATATAATCAACCTTGCTAAGACGTGGGAGAAACTTCAACTGGCAGCTAGAGTCATTGTTGCTATTGAGAATCCTCAGGACATTATCATGCAGTCAGCTAGACCTTATGGTCAGAGGGCTGTTCTGAAGTTTGCTCAATATATTGGTGCTCACCCAATTGCTGAAAGGCACACACCTGGCACATTCACTAGTCAGCTGCAGACGTCATTCAATGAACCACGTCTTCTCATCCTTACGGATCCACGGACAGATCATCAGGTCAATTCTCTTTGTTACTGCTAATTTCTTTTATTGGCATTTGAGGTGAATGCTTGCTTGCCTTTTGTCCTACAGCCAATTAAAGAATCTTCCCTTGGAAATATTCCTACCATTGCTTTCTGTGACACTGATTCGCCAATGAGGCATGTTGACATTGGGATTCCTGCAAACAACAAGGGCAAGCATAGTATTGGATGCTTGTTCTGGTTGTTGGCTAGGATGGTTCTGTAGATGCGTGGTGTGATTCTTCCTGGTCACAAGTGGGATGTGATGGTAAGTGATGATACCAAATTGTCATGTTGTTTACCTTGATTTTTGAATAGTTGCTGCTTCATGTTGTGTCTATGTAATTGTAAGTTAACTTTTTGATACTTTTACTGATCAATCGTGCATATGATGCTGCTCTGGCATCTTCAGGTGGATTTGTTTTTCTACAGGGATCCCGAGGAAGCTAAGGAACAGGAGGAAGAGGAAGTGACAGCCGCACCTCCTGAGTTTGGTGCCATCCCTGATTATGCTGCTGGACAACTTGGTCTCTCGAGTGATCAGTGGAATGCACCAGACCGGTGGATGCCTGAAGTTGCTCCCCCAACCGTCCCAGCCGTTGAAGGGGCTGAGTGGACCAGTGCTCCTGGTTGGTATCTTCTACATTCTTTTATCAGAAATTTAGTCATCATACGTTTGTTGATGTTCTAGTTCTCATATAGTGTTTTGGTAGACTGAAAGACCGTTTTGTTTTGTTGTTAGATGTAGAATGCTAACCCAGTTATCACAAGGTTGATCCAGAAAATCATGAGTTTAGGAATTAAATCTATAGAATAGTTAATGAATTACCATATACCTCCAATGATTTGGTGTTACTACTCTTTCCGACTTTTAGTTAATGAATTACCTACCATATAGACTGAAAACCCGTTTTTGTAATTGGTTTCCGACTCTTTTACTTTGATGTCAAGATTAAAAAGTTAAATTTGTAAATTGCAGCTGCAGTAGCAGGGGACGGATGGGATGCTGCAGCAGCACCAGCACCAGCAATGGTTCCTGGCGTCGATGTAGTGCCTGGGCCGGTTGCTCCATCTGGCTGGGAGTAGTTGTTCCGCACGAAAAAGTTTGTTGCCATACTTCAAGATCCCAAGGAAGTGTTTTCCTTTATCAGACGAAATTGTGTTCCATGTGAAAGTTTTGTTCCTTTTTATAATTTTAGATTAAACCGTAGTATGTGGTAATTGTTTTGAGAGATTGCCTTGTTTTAATTCGGAACATTGGCGATTCAAATTCTGCCTATTTCTTTAGTACCTGTATGTAATGTCCTGTCGGTATTTTTTTTATTGCGGTTTGTGTATGTTTAGATAAATCAAGCACATCACGATCATCTGTTTTGGGTAATGTATTTTAAAGTTGTATGCGTGATATGAGTCTAACATCTTTACTCCAGATGTACTATAAGCCTTTCCACTAAAGCAGAACAAGTCGTCTTTATCGCCAAATGATTGAAATTTGCCTTTGTTTCCAGTGATTGTGCTTATATTTGCACGATTGCTTGCTATTAAAGCAAAAGGAAATTGTTAAATGTTGAAAATTTTTCCCATAAAACTTACCTTCTAGTGTTTTAAATAAAGAAAAAAGTCTATTCTTGTGTGTAAGTAGACTCCATGGTTGTGCTTTGGATTATGGTTGCTAATTTTATGTACATTTATTGGTTCCTATCGTTTTTAAATGCACTTTGTATTTTACTTCGATACCAAAAGAAATCTGTATTTTACAAGTTTTAACGTTAGTTCATGAAAATTTGAGAAAAAGTTATTTGATGAGAGGCCAATTTATAAAAGTTCTGGGAGTGGACAAAGCACAATAAGGATATCCAAAGGTAAATTTCCACAACTTGAATGTGGTATGTATTTTTCCCAAGTATACACATCTGATCAGGCTCACATCAAAGAAATTTTATTATTCATGTCCTTCCTGTTAAATCTATAGCATTAAAGTAATTTTATTATTCGTGTTCTTCCTGTTAAATATATAGCATTAAAGTACTTCCACAGGGCATGTAAGTTTGTCCTAAGCCAGTTCTTCATATCACAATGAACAGTATGAAATAGATTTATGATTTTTGAAGGGAAAATTTTAGTTTTTTATATCCTGCTTTGTGATTATAGAATATCCTTTTTACAGGTATCGGATGCTGAGTCGATCATATGCATTTGGATGTGTATTGCGGCTAAGAACATCATCTGAATTCAAACCTGGGCGTTTTGTTAGTATGAAATGGTCCTTGCTTTTTCTTTTATTTATCTTTTACCTACGAAATGTCGTCTTCACTTTTAATCTTTTTCTTTCAGTATGGTCATTTCTTCCCAGATCCTCAATATGAAAATGTTCAACATATTATTTGTTGTGACTCTTTTGCTACTTATGCATATGATTTGGAGTTTGAAAATACATCAGGTTTTTCCAGGTATATTTTTTCTTTGTTCTGATTGTTGTCTTAATGATAGGCATGAATTATTTTTACTGTCTATATGATGCTGAGAACATGTGCGTAATGAAATGGATACCTCCTGTTTTGTGGAAAAGTTCAAATTTAGAATTATTTTATTTGTTACAATCTGTTCTATTAACTATATTGATTGTTATTTACTCTGAAAAAAAGATGGTGTTGCCTCTTTCATCATGATGAAAGTGTCCAAAAAGCAAGCATCTCTATAAGTTTAGGTATATAGTTTTAAAAGATGAAACTTGATAAGAATTATTATGTTAGAATCTGATCATTCTTGTAAAAATGGCTGTTTAAATGCCATTCAAACATTTTTCAGCCCAATCCATATTTCTTTTTGAAGAAACTGGAAAAATATTTTAAGGTCATTTTCCCTGTTTTCTGTGGAAAATGGTTGCTTTCCTTTTTTGACTTTTTTTCGAACTTTTTAGATTTCATCTTTTAAGTAGCTTTCATTAATATAAGTTTACCATTATGGTACCTATTTTATTTTTTATGATTTTGATTGTACTTATTGTATGTTTATTTATGTTTTCAATTTAAGTATTTATTGTTGAGTACTTGAGTGATAGTTTCAAACAATTCAAATATATTTTTGAAATTCTATTACATGTAATTGAATTATAATTTATTTTATTCAATTATTTTGACAATTGTGATGCTTGTATATTTTTATTTATTCTATTTTTTCAAAAAAGACCAAGTTAAACCATTTTAAAAAAAAAAAAATTAATTTCTAATCCGTATAATGTTTGTTTTCCATTTTTTACAAATATTGATTGCTATTTACTCTAAAAAAAATCAATATTTCTTTCATCACCATAGAAGTTTCCAAATGGTAAGTGCTTTTATAATTTTATACACAGTTTTAAAAGATGAGCCATGACAAAACACTAATGTTGCACTATTATGATTTGGAGATTACGTGTTCCAATCATAGGAAACAAGCTCTCAAATTGTGAAGGTATATAATTGGACCCTCTTCAAGCCTCATTTGTTGGGTTTTCCATTTTTTAATATTTAATTTTGATAAGCTATGGCATCATTGTTGGCTAGAATCAAAATATCCACAAGATTGTGGTCACAATTTGTATTGATTTTACAAATCATCAAAATCCTCAAAATGATACGTTTTTGAAGAGCCTTGTATTCTTCTTGCTGATCAACGATGATTACAATATCTGGAAACTCCTTATATTAAAATGTGATCGGGTGTGAATGCCACTTTTGCAAATTGAAAATTGTGAGAAACTCAAAGTGGAGATAGAGAATGAGACTTCATGATCTTTTCATCATGAGAGAACCTTGTGGAGATAGTTGGATGGAGGTTTGGAGCCCATGTTCCTATTGGCAGAACGGTTGAAGAAGAGGAGAATCTTGTAGCTGACACGGTGTGGTCCTGATTAGTGTCTTCAATGTCAGGGCTTGGGGTGTAGAACACTGTTTTCTTGCGAGGATTTGGTGGGATGTAGGACATGTGGGTTCTTGGTCATTATAGTTGACAAAAGGGATTCTGTTTATCAGCATGAAAGGATAGCAAAAGGGATTCTGTTTTGACATTGGAGGAGCAAGTTATGGCAGAAAGTCTGGTCTTGGGGAGCCCTGGGTTAGTCGTGGGAGTTGGATGGGATGGAAAAATTATTTTTCTTTCTTCTCTTCTAACCTTATTCTTGTTCCTTGTTAGAGGAGAAAACTAGAGAGATGATCAATTCATTAGTGTTTACCTCTTTAAGATCATTGGCATTACTACTTGTCTGCCTTGATGCATTGGAATTCCAATGGGAAGCTTACCACTAAACCTTCTCACTAGGTAACTTTGATTTACTATTACCTTTCTAGATACCATTTTATGAAATCTAAAGTTTAAGATTGTAAGGAAGCTTCAAGATTATAGAGGAAAGGTGAGTGATTCTGTGAACTGCTAAACTTCTTGAAAACTGGAAAGCGATTATGTTTAATTGAGGAGTTTTGATTTTCCTTCAAGTGTGCTCAATGCTTTTCCAGCATTTAACGTATGTATCATGTGGATATGATACAAGTTTTTGTTGTGATTATGTTTAAAATATTCTACTTGGATATAGTTGTCAATGTCATTAACAATCTATCATAGTTGTTAAGGAAGGTGCCTAGGGCCCTAGGCACGACCTTATTGGGTGAGAAAATTCTCTTCAATTGCTTGAACATATAAGAGTCAGGTTGGAACTTACTGACCTGACATTGTATGGGTTGGTTAAACTGTCAACTATTTAATTCACATTAACCTGTTTTTAAACTTTTTTAAAAGGGCTAAATGGCTAATTGATTAACTGACTTGTCAATACAAATTTATAGCATCCATTCTTTCATTCATATATTCAATCCATTCAAACAAAAAAATGTACAATCAATATGGAATTGCCATTTGATAGTATTCAAATTTAATCAATGACTCACCGACTATTTTAAATATCTAATAGCAATAATAATCTAATATAAAATATACTTATTAAACATGAATTTGAAAATTAACCATAATTAACTTTTGTGTTCTTCATATCAAGCACAGATGAATTTACTACAGGAACAGTCATAGGAAATAACAATAACAGAGGTACACAAGGAAGATTAATACAAGTTGGATGGAGGATTTGAAATTAGCATTAATACAAGTTAAAGTGTCTATAAAGTTGAGATTTATTATGACTGTTTGAATGAAAATCGGGAAATCCGTCTGTACCTGCACTACAAATTTTGCCGTGTTTTCCTTCTTTTATATATTCCAACCAGTGTCTGTGACCTCAAGCCTGGCCTTTGGAATCAAAGGTGACCTGCCAATTAAGCAACCTTAAGTAAGCTAGCTCTCAGTTGGTTAAGGCTGTGTGATCTCATGCATATATTGCAGCAAGGCTGAAACCCTAGTAGCAGCAACGTTTTCTTACAGACCTCAGAAAAGAAATCTGCTTGCTGTAGATCTTGTCAGCCTTTTCTGCAGTTGAATTTCTAAAAAACGATACCCTAAAGAATGCACCTCGGTGGGCAGTGTCTAACTACCAGCAAAGACTATTCCCTCTCTATATATGTATTACTTGTTTATGTGAGATGATGGGCCTGCTGTTTTCTTCACATGCACCCCAACCACCCCAATGCACCAACAACGTTGGTTTGTGAGGAGCTGCATAAACAATGAGAATTAAAAGAATCATCACATGATCACCAAAAGTTGGAGCTAGCTAGAGAACCACCGACCTTGTAAAGATGGAGGAACGGTGAAGCATGCCATTGGTTTGGCATGGATTGGGAGCACATGCACAGGCATGATGTGTAATCAACAATGACTATATATATATATATATAAGAATAACTTTTGGGGCCACACTTCATCTTTTGGTTATTTGATAAAGATGACTTACACTGATGCTTGGTCAAAATGAGGTTGGAGCATCACTTGTGCGTGCCCTTTTGCATTTGTCACACAACCATTCACTTGGGGAGCCATACCATTCCTTCAAATAGATAATAAAACATTTTATAGTTTCTATAGAGGTGGTACACCCCAACGTACAAGAACCAAGATTTATTCCATTTAATTAGAAATACATTTACATAACTCTTGGGACTCTAGCTTCTAGAAAAGTTAGGGAACTAGTAATATTGTTCATCCCTTTTATATATGTTAAATCTATAATGTGTGCATGTCTACCACTCTTTTTCTATTTATCACTATATGTTATATATAAGGACAAACATAAATGCATGTCTATTGATTGCCATATGTCAATTTTCTGTTATTTAATCAACATGCATGTTGATTAAAGGAAGGAATACTAGTCTTTTGTTATTTTAATTTCCATATTTATTCAAGGAAATTGAACATTATAGGCTTGTTTGTTTGATCATCCATGTATAATTAAGCAGCTCGTATGAGAATACCACATTTTATATATGCCAAGTATTTAATGATTGGGAAATCATCTTTTAATTTTGAAGGGGATGGATTGCAATTGATGTCTATATATATGGTTAATTGATAAAGCGCACATATCCATCGATCTCACAAGAAGATAATTAGGTTATGATGAACAACACTTGTAATTAACATACCTACCAATAACTTTATTGATTTGATAATTAAATTACCTTGATGCATGGATTATATATATATACACTTAACATGGAAGGGACGAACAATATTAGTACTTCCATTTTTTGATTGTTCAAGCAAAGCATCAAGAATTAGGTGGTGACCACATGTTAATCACTTTATTATTAATTAGACAAATTTCTAATCATGTGATTCTCCTTCAATGAGTGGTAGCTAGGAATATTAATGCTTTTCCATATGGTGATGCTCTTGTTCCCATCTACCATTCAAAATCTTAAGCTAATCATTTGGGAGCGGCTGTGAGGATTTGATGCTCCATTGATTGACAATATAATAGCCACTCCTCTATTGAAATTGTCATCCACACATGAGGAAATGCAAAGGAAGGCATGCAATGCATATACATGTATAAAGTGGACTTGGTATGGCCATGTGATTAAGCATGCAATACTTGGGTAGAAAACCAAGCTTAGACTCATTTAATAAAGTAATTATCATGTTGATATATATTTTGAACCTTACCAAATTATCACTTAACAATTTGAAATTTAAAAAATGAATTACTTAAGTGTCCAAAGTTCTATTTTGTATTGGAGGGTGTTGGGATTTGGACGTTCATTCGCTTGTGCACTCATCTTCTTCGACGTGATGGAATGGAGAAAGAGAAAGGAAACACATGCATAACACAAGGTTTTTACGTGGTTTGGCAACTTGCCTACTCCACAGAATAGTGGTGGGAATTCCGCTACTTCAGCTCACAAGCTTTTAATGTGTACAAGCGCTAGCTTACAACACTACGACAACTCCTCTCCTCTCACACACACAACTTCACTCTCGGGATAGGTGTCTTCTCTCTCTTCACGCACGCAGCCGCCACACCACTCTCACTGATTACAATTCATAGGCTTACAACATGCTCTATTTATAGAGCAACACATTAAACCCTAAAAGGACATGTAATCTTAGTCGTCGATCTAGATCCATCATCAACAAATTTGATATTGCTACCATTCGTTCCGACGGTCAGTCCTCTAGCCACTCCTCGCCTTTGCTGCTTACCGTAACTCTACGGCCTTAAGTCTACGGTCCATTGTAACACTACGACATTTAATCTATGGTCTGCCGTAATACTACAGACTTTAGTTTACGACCCACCGTAACACTACAGACTTCATGTCCATGCTCGTCCTTCGCGAGCCACGTTCGGTTCCTCACTTAGCTACCGAACATCTGGCCAGACCTCTGGTTGGGCCTCCACGGCCTCTTCCTATCCACAACATTCTAGCCAGCTGCAAGTGCCAGTTGTCGCCTCTCATCTTCTGGCTACCGCCTGCATCCCTGACTTCTGCCTACCTCTCCATCGAGTCAAACTCCACACCACAAACCCAACAGAGGATGCCCATGATGCTCATTCTTGCTAAAGGACTTGGTATTAAATGGTGGGACTTATAAGCTAGTGCATGTCCTATAGGATATGTCCTAATGTATGGGTGACCAAAGATCCATGATGATTAAGTCAATATGGATTTTGGGGATATAAGACTTCAAACAATATTAAGGGGAGTGGGCAAAATGAATCTATACCTTGGGATGCACATGTGAACTTTTGGTTTTGCACCATTTCAATCCCATTGTACGGTTAGCAAGAGTTTCCAATGCCTTTTGATTGGATCCACTTAATTACTAGCTAGGGTTTTTCTTGGATCCATGACCATATTATTCCCAAGTCCAGTGAATTCAAAAGGGTTGTAAATTAATGTAATGTCAAGTTTCCTTCATTATTTGTGAGGGATTACTCTTTCCATGTGCCTATGAGTTGATTCAGGTTTAACTCGATCATGCAACATCCTTCATCGTTTCATCAAATGTAAAAGTTTAACTCAAAAGCAGTTGATGGTGAGTGGTAGGTATTACATCTTGTATATATATAAGCCTCGCAAGTTCTACTTTTTTCTTCACTTTACTTGTCATGCATTTCCCCTCACTTATGGTTTCTTACATTTTATTTGCCTACAAGTGACTGAACCTACTCTAATGTCATGCGAAAATCTAATTCAAAATCAATTGATGGTGAGTGACAGGTCCTACATCCTTTAAGTCTAAATTTTGCTTCTTTTCTGTTGATGTGGGACTTTTACTCAATATTCATCAAGGGAAAGTCTTTCTAACAAACTACATTTGTTGGTAATGAATTAGTTGAAGGGTTGGAGATCTCCAACTACCCATGTTAGAACTTCTCGATTTATCATCCACACCACTCACAAGTATGTATAGCCAAACCCTAAATTCTGAATCTTAAACTCAAATCATTCATCTTTTTCATGCCTTCAAATGTTAGACAGCAAGAGGGTAGGCTATATATACATACCATTTGTTTTCATTAATTAATTGAATTATTATGTTAATATTGTGAAAATCAACCACTTAACTACCATCATGGCTCATTTGATTGATACTACTATCATGAAATTTATATGCAAAAAAAATACTATAAACATTTATTTTACAATTTAGATAAATGAACTTCAAATCTTTATCATTAAAGTGATATACTAGTGGTTGAGAGGACTTTCATTAAAACTGTTGGTCTCATGCAGGTTTGAAATTTCACTAATATAGTAGAATTATTTCAAAGTTTATAACATTTTCAAAAAAAAACTTAAAATATATAACATTTATTCTTCAAGGGAAAATACCCTTTAGTGGCACCTATAGAAAAAAAATTCTATAAGTGCCTAATTAATGGCTAAGATTAAATCTCTCTAATTTCACTTCTCCCCAATCTCAATCACCTCCTACCCTAATCACTCGATCAAACCTCCCCACTCACCTTTTGCCCTAATTGCTCGATCAAACATTCCCAATCTCTCTTTGTCGGACTTTTGCCTATGCATCATCCTCCACTTGCATCATCGCACTCCCACCCACATTGTTGTCCTCCCACTTGCATCGTCGTCCTTCCTCCCTAATCACTCGTTACCCTAATCCCTTGTGTCATCAATAACACATTGATGCTCATCAATGTGTTGTCATCATCCCACCCTAATCGGCCATGTCGTCGGTAACACATCAATGCTCATCAACATGTCATCATTCTCAATCGACCACTCATTGATGCATCAACGCTCAGGTGATTATTTATTTAGTGATTTTTATTCAGTGTATTTTACTGCTTTAGTAATTTATTCAATGCCATTAATATGAAGCCCTAGATCTGCATTTGGGTGTATTTTAGTGATTCAGTGAAAACTGCATTCAATGTATTTTAGTGATTCAGAGATTTTTCATTGTTATCTCTGTACACCATGCTATGGCCAAATGCAGATCTTGGGGGAGCCAGAGGACGATTGATTAATTCTACCATTTTATGCATTGTTGAAAAAAAGAAAGAAAAAGGGTTCAGTTTTCATGACAGCAATAGTGAAAATTAAAAGGAAATGACCACAGGAGTCTATGAAAGGGTAGTTTATGAATTATTTTACCTTGATATTACTATTCATGGTTAGATTTTTTGTCATTGAGTTATGCTGATGGGAGATAATGATATATAGGTGAGACCACTGGAGCATTTGCTAAAAATTGAAGTGGGAGGGTATCCACAGTGTAATGAATCTCAGGGATTTTGATGGAATTGTAAGATGTATGAAAGATGTTGACATAAAAAAAATCCCAAAAGAAAAGGAAAACCAACAAAATAATTGTTAAGTGCATGCAAAAGCAGAACACATCAGATGTCAAGAAAAGTCTCACATAAAACAAGAAAAAAATTAGGAATTTAACCTTGTATGATAATGAATCTCATGATAAATGTAAAACTTGTTTCCATATTATACAAATTTTTTGATGTGGTTAAAAAATCTATCATCATCATATAAGTTTAAATCGTATCTCTTTTTACAAGATATGGGACTTTTCTTTATCTAAGTACATGATTGGGGTGAGGTGTGTGCGGGAGAGTTAAGAGTAAGCCTGGGCTTATTTATTTATGGTTGAATAAAAAACAGGTGCATTTTGTTGTATGATTGTAGTTGTACAGGAACAAAGTATATAAAACAACTTGTGTTGAGGCTTTAGCATTTTATTCTTCAGTCTTTTACAATACAATGCTTGGAAGCCCTTCAGTTTTTACATTACATGGTCTTGGTCTTATTTACTGTGACCTAAAACCTGAAAATATTTTGGTAAAGAGCTATAGTAGGTGCGAAATTAAGGCTGATATGGATAAGTTTTGCTTTAATATTACAAGATTAATTTAAGTTTGCATATTTTTCATGTTTAATACTCTTCTTTAACTTCACATTAATACCTTAATCATAATATTTAGGGCTCTAGAATTAAAGTTACAATTTATTTTAAATATAATTAATTTTAAATTGATATATCTAAATTATAATATAAATAAATATATCATTTTAAATTAATACATATATATATATAGGGAAAATGCTTTCTAGTGACACCAATAAAAAGTAAATTCTATAAGTGCCCAAAGCAATGGATGATATTAAATCTCAACAATCTTATCTCTCCCTAATCTTGCTTCCCACCCAAAACCTTCAATCAAATCTCACAAATCTTTGTCATCACTTGCATGTCGTCTTTTCTTCTGAATCTCTCTTTGTTCATGTGTCGTCTTCCTTCTTAAATCTCTTTACCCATGTGTTACACTTCCTCTATTGACCATATGTTGTCGTTATCTTGTGTGTTACCCTAATCACCTATGTCATTAGTAATGCATCGATGCTTATTAACTGTGCTATCATCATCATCATCTCACGTGTCACCTTAATCACTACACCATTAGTAATGCATTGACACTCATCGAACGTCGTTGTTGTTTGGCATGTTACCCTAATAGCATGGAATAATTTTTTATCATTGGTTCTTAATGAGATAATTAACATGCATAATTTTTGCTATAATATTACAAGATTAATCTAAGTATGTATATTTTTCATGTTTAGTACTTTTCTTTAATTTTCCATTAATACCTTAGTCATAATTTTTGAAGCTCTAGAATTAAAATTACAAATTTTAAAAAAGTTTTTTATGTAAAGTCCATCAATTTTCTATAAGTGTCACTAAAGAATTGGCACTCATATATGTATATATATGTAAGTTTTAAATTAAACAAAAAAATAGGCATGGATGTTATTGAATGATCAAATATGTATGTTATTGTTAAGTTTTTTTGGTTGAATTGGCTCGTGACTTTTATAAAGGTATAGATGTTTGTGTTAAAATTATCAAGAACAACAAGAATATTTTTGATCATTAGTGCTTGCTGAGATAATTAACATGTATAGTTTTTGTTATAATATCACCAGATTAATCTAAGCATGCATATTTTTCATGTTTAGTATTTTTTTTAACTTTTCATTGATACTTTAGTCGTAATTTTTGGAGTTTTAGAATTAAAATTACAAATTTTAAAATAATGCATTATAATTATAGATTTATATATAGTATATTTTAAAAAAAAATTAAAAATAACTTAAATTTAAATACCCATACAAAAGAAATAA
Organism: Amphibolis antarctica; assembly: GCA_024699675.1. Lineage (NCBI taxonomy): Eukaryota > Viridiplantae > Streptophyta > Magnoliopsida > Alismatales > Cymodoceaceae > Amphibolis > Amphibolis antarctica. Next base: position 23,310 of record JAMKPZ010002621.1, read on the forward strand.
TAGGATGTTTGTGCAGGAAAATTTAAAAAAAAAAATTTATTAAAATATTAAAAATTTGGAAATAAAAAATTTAATAAGATTATTTGTATGCATTATGAAAATTTATATTTAATTTTAAAAAAATTAAAAATATTTTTAATTTTTAATATTTTAATAATAAATTTAAAAAAAAAAATTATTTAAACACAAATTTTCCTAAGTATCGCTCAAGAATTAGCATCCATATATATAGCAATTGTAGTTTACAAACTTTGAGCAGCGTCGCCACTTCGCTTCCCAACAGATGGACTTGGGCTCTTCCAGTTTCCCACCTCAGGACAAGAAATCTACCGGCAAACTACAGAAGCAACGACGGCGACAACAAGAAGAACGGCGAGAGCTCGCCTGCGCCGGAGGCACCAAGTTCATCGGCGTGAGGCGTCGACCGTGGGGGAGATACGCGGCGGAGATACGCGACCCGGCCACCAAGGAGCGGCATTGGCTGGGCACCTTCGACACGGCGGAGGAGGCCGCCATGGCCTACGACCGCGCCGCAAGGTCTCCGGCCGTGACACTCTTCCACATGACTGTTTCTTTGATGTTTGATTTTTAATCCGCTTCCTGTATTTTTGCCCGGCGGCCAACGACGAGCAGGTCCCTCCGCGGCTCCCGGGCGCGTACCAACTTCGCCTACCGCGACATGCCCCCCGCATCATCCCTGACTCCGTACCTCTCCCCCGACGACGACCAGGCCCAGCAGCACTACTTCTTCCAGGCAAGCTACGGCAGCTACTACGGGAGCTACGGCGTAGCAACGACGACGGAGCAGCCGATGCTGGGTCCGGAAGCCGCGGCGCCGGTGGAGGGTAAGCCGATGATGGAGAGTGTGGCGGCGGGGGGAGGCGGAGAGCGGCTGGGAGACTTGGTGTTTGGATCGCCGGACGGTGGAGCGCCGGCGAGCTTCGAGTTCGACAGCGGCTACGTGCACAGCCCAATGTTCGGGACGATGCCGGCGGTGAACGAGAGCGTCAACGACGGCTTCGAGCTCGGCTCCTCGTCCTGCTCCTTTTCCTAGGAGGTTTGATGGCCTCCCTCTCCTGCTCTTCGTCTCTGTCTGCCTTGTGTTCTGCTCCCTTGCAGGCCTCCAGCCGAGTTGGTAGTGCTTGATCTGTCTCCACCACCCCTGTGCATGTGTGTGCTGCTTTTAAAATAAATTGACGTTGATGAGAGTGCTGAATTTTATCTCATACAGCAAGAAGTTAGCATTTTGTTACCAATCAATATATGGTAATCAATTTCAGTTCATTTCAAGAGTTAAATAAAATTAAAATTAAAGTTAATTTCGTAAATAAAATTAAAGTTATATGATAGAAATTTATATATTAAAATTTATACAGTAATAATAATATTGGTTTTGTACACTTTTCTGTTCTAAATGCTGTTAAAAATTATAAATGAAGTTTACATGAACAAACACATACATGCATGGTTGTTGAAGCTGTAATCTATAACATCCAATGTTATTACAAGCAGTTAATTCAGAGAACTCACTGAGAACCATACGTTTTCTAACAGCTCTTATTGTTTTAAGAAAAAGCTGCAAGTGATAGCTATGCAAACACACAGAGTCATGAATCGATTGTTGTAATTTAAATCATAATATTGTATTTGTGACTATTGTGGGTACATTTATTCCATCTTTAGAAAACTTACTAACAGTATTGTAACAACTCCAACATTAGAAAGAAATAGTTTTATTTATTTATTTGAGTAATAATTTTTATAAAATTCTAAATTTACCCTTAAATATGTATGCATTTTTTTCTTTATTATTATTATTATTATTATTATATATATATATTATATCCTTCTTCTTTTTATTTTTTCTTCTCTTTCTTTTTCTTCTTTGTTTTTCTTGTCTTCTTCCTCCCCACATTTGTTCTGATGTGGGTGGCCTCCTCCTGCATCGTCTGTCTAACAAGTGGCCTACATTGTAGCCTCCCCTTCTCCGTGATGTGAGGTGCATAGTTGAAAGGCCAAGTTGAGAACCCAAGGTATAGAACTCCGTGGCCTCCATGAAGCCAGAGGTGCATGGCAAACTCCACGAGACTAGAGGTGCATGAAAGGCTTTCGGGAGAGGAAGGGACCCTTTTGCATAAGGGCATTCACATCCACCATGCAGACGAAGAGGGAAGAGAGTGGCTTGGACCGTTGTGCAAGCCGCTCCTCAGGTCTTCCAAAAATGAACTTCGCAGGACCTTTTGGAGCTGCTACAGTGTCAAGAGCGGTGCTGTTTGCTTGAATTGCTTTAGAAACTACTCTAAATCGCTTCAAGAGTTAAAGCAGTGTTCAACAAACACACCTTATGATATAATGTGGTAGGCCTTGTCCACAGTAATTAATTTAAATCAATTAGGCATCACATCGTATCATTATATTGTGATTACCATGACATAATATATTTCAATATATCATTTCTTAGATTCGGTATAGTAAATTTACAATTTAGTATATCAAAAAACAATTTAACACAACCTAACATAATCGTCGAGCTATATGCTATTGATTAGCACGACACAAATAAGATATCCTTAATTAGGTTGTGTCTAGCTAGGTCATCTTCTTTTTGCCATTAACACAACATACATGGTTCGACATGAATAGGGTTAGGCATAATGCCAATTAGGTTATGCCAGCATATGGAACAACTTGTGACACCTCTAAATGAGTTGTTTGAGAGAATCTCTTGGCCTACCAAAGCTAGGTAAGGTAAAGATTCCACTTCATTTTCACTTGAAACCAAATGGAGTCATAGGCATAGATCCATGACAAACACAACAAAATTCTTTGTAAAAATACAAGCAATGCAAATAACAATGAAACAATTAAGTTAAGGGGTTTGTGTCTTTGGAAGGTATGAAAAATAATGTGAAATTGTAGGAAATAATAAGTCAAAATTTTTAACATTTTCAAAAGCACAAACCTCACCAATTGTAGGAAAGTTTGTGCATCTAGAAATGATGGATAATGACTTGATGCAAAATCATTTCCTACCAACTATCTCATTCATGTATGTCGACAGTAATGAAAAATGACTTACAACTATTGTGTTAGAACTTTTAAAATAACATTAACTACAACTTTAACATTTCCCTTCAAGTTGAAGCATAAATATCTAATATGTCCCACTTGCTACAATGTCTTTGAAAATCTTTTACATTTACTCTCTTTCCCTTTTTGTAATGGGTTCAAAACATACTTTCTTTGTGAGAGTGAAACATTTTCCTTGTATGAGATTAGTGATTTAGTCCCATATATATGGATTAAGTTGAGTCCATTCATGTACCTTGTATAAGAGAGGATCCCTCTCCCCTTAACATGAGTTTTGGGGAGAACATTGGCTCTACTCTTGGGTGTTACAAGTCTATTCTTGTAAATTGCTCAAGATTGATTGATGACAATTGAGAGAACCTTGATATAGTGATAGGTGATCATAGGCAATAAAATTTGAAATAAGATGCATAGTACACATTCCACTACCTTTTAATAGTGGTATTTGATCACCCTTTAAAGCATTTGAAGGCATCTTATCTTGTTGATGAGAAAAGTGGTGGTAAGCACAACATTAAATCACAAGTACATAGGGACATGCATATGCATCATGAGAGTGTGTACACAAGCGATCTAATGACTAATGCCAAGTGACTCACAAAATTGTTGAAAAGCACTCTCTATTGAAGGCCAAGTAATTAAGCAACAATACTTAAGGAGGCATTCATGACATGAGCAAAACTTCTTGAAACTTTTTGTTCCTTAAACTTGAGAAACTCAACATATTCCTTTAAAGAGACATTCTTAGTCAAGGCATGAGCAACTTCATTAGTAAGTGTATGGGATGACTTAAACGTTGCCAACATTAGACAAGTAGTTCCCAATTTTCAAAATTTGCATCAACACTTCTTAGGAAAGTGATTCATTTGCCCACAATGCACACATAGCAAATACATGTTGCATTTGCCCTAACCTCGATCTATTAATGATCGCCGAAGGATCATTGTCCCAAGGTAGCACCTTATCACTATGCCGAGCTATCATCCTCAAGTGGTCATTGGTTGAGGACCATGGAGAGATCTTCAATGCCTTGGAAAATGTCGATTGTAAGTTAAGAGCCCGGTCACCTTCCAACATTTCCCCCTAAATCTTGTCTTCAATGTCAAAGTTTAAGTTGTGAAGAAAAGTTGCAAAATACAATTTGTTGCAATTTTGGCATAAGGTTTAAGGATTGAAAAATAACGGCCAGAGCACTTCAAGTTCATTCATGAAAACCCAAAAATCCGTAACGTGGTCTTGGAGTGAATGACCCCCTTGGTGAAAGTTAAAGTGTTGCTTGTATACGTCCAAAATAAGAGAGATATTCTTCTTGTATATATCTATACATTAACTACAAAAGTATCCCAAATCTTCTTTGTCGGCCCAATCATTAATTTCCATACTTTAAGAGACTTTTGGCTTCATGTTGTTTGTTAGTTGTGAGATTACTGCAATGTCCATTACACACCAATCCTTGTAAATGATGTCCTTAGGATTTGGTGTTGGGTGTGTAACATATTGTAGTCCATGATGAATGAGGAAAAACCTCTTAAAGTTATGCACCCAAATAAGGTAGTTTTTCCCATTAAGCTTCTTAGATATGTTGTTGAGGTTCTTTACAAGAGCATTGCCAAAATCCATTTGCATCACCAAAATTAATTTGGTAGGAAGAGAAACTCTACAAAGAGAATAGATGTGAAAACAATTGCATGAATACTATTTAGATGCCAAGATGTGCTTGCATTGCGAAAACAATTGTGTCAACACATAGACTGTGAGAGGTGATGAGCTAGAGGATGTATTGCAAGAGGTGTCGTGAGAGAGTCATGTCAACACAAAATATCGCAATTGAGGGATGTGTCAACACACCAAAGAGTCTTTATGATGCATCGATATTAAGAGTCACTGAGAGGTGTTTGCATTGCAACAAAGAGAAGCGACGAGCAAAAGAGACGCATTGTCAAAGGTGTCATCATGGAGAGGGTTTTGTCCAAGTCATAACTTTGAGAGACAACAAGTGATGACATGCAGAGAAGAAAAGGTGGATCATCATCGATGGTGGTGGGGGGAAGAATGATTTAGGCTAATTAGGTAATTAAGTTTTGATACCAACTTAAGAGAAGAAAATCAAAATCTTTATAATATTTACAAATAATTTACAACATGTTTATACAAGAGATGTTTACACAAACACCCTTGTAGATAACATAAACTACAACTCTAACAACATGCTTAGTACAAGATGCAAACATGCCTGATTTAATTTTTTAATTGACTAATGGTGGGAAAATCATGAAATTCCCCAAAAGACCTTAAAGAACTTATTATTATAAGTTGTATCTTTAATGATTTAATCTTGTTTATAGCTAGATCACAAACCTAGATTACTAATGTAAGCAAGAAAAGAGGAGGGGATTAGGAGGAGACAAGAAGGATAGATGATGTGTGTGCATGATAGACCTAAGGAAGAAATAATGAGAAGGAGAAAAGAGTGATGGGCTTATGAAATCCCTAAGATATGAAGAAGAAGAAGAAGAAGAAGAAGAAGAAGAAGAAGAAGAAGAAGAAGAAAAGATGAGGAGAAATGAATGATAGAGAATGAGAAGTTCTATATGCAAAAATCAGTCTTTTTCTATTGAAAGGAACAATTAGCTAAAGTGCACAAAGGATATATTAAAGATTAAATTAATAATGATGGATTTATTTTTACGTAAGAAATGTATTCATGAATGTGCAAATAGAGTGTAATAAGCATGGAAAATTCAAGTGTTTCATATGATTATAGCATGATAGATATATGAGTGCAGCATAAATATGTATACTAGAAAGACATCCACAAATCACAAGCAAGCAAGACAATTTCATTAAGCAAATAAATATCATATCATGCAACACCCCAAATAAATAAAAAAGTAAAATGGAGAGAAAGAGAGAGCAAAAACAATAAATGGCATCATTTCCTAAAATTCATCCTTACATCTAAGAACACAAGTTGGGATTGAGGCTAGACAAGCATGCAACCATTGGTAACCCCTCTTTACATTCTCTTCTAATCTAAAAAGACTCATAAATAGTATGTAGATTTTACCTTATTAAAATCAATTAACTAGACTCACAAGTAATATACGAATCTTAATTTCACTTATCATTTTCGATGTAAGATTATTTTTTCCAACATACTTCGACACTTGTAAATCTCTCATTGAAGTATTCTATATAATGTCTTACGTGTAGTATATGTAGACTAACTCTGATACCATGTAAATTTTACCTTATTAAAATCAATTGACTAATAAGAAAGAACTCACAAGTAATATAAGGATATTAGTTTCACTCATAGTTTTCGATATGAAACTACTTTTCCCAACAAAGTAAAGATAAACCCATGAATCTTAAAGATTCTAGATGTATTCTTTTCATGTCCATATTTACCACCACGGATGCAACAATAGCAAGTTTCCTTTTATAAGATATTTTTTAAGAGACCATTTTTATTGTACATCACCAAGAGCAAGTCAATGTATCAAAAATATTTGTACGTTGTCTTGGATGATTCACGAGAAAAGCAAAGGCGTGACCCTTCAATCGTGTGATTCATGCTATCGACAAGAACAAATCAAACCAAAGAGCAACAATGAATTGTATAGATCGATGAATGACACAAACTATATTTATTTGCAACTTTAACTTGAATGTCAACTCTAACTCTTTTAGTATAATTAAATATAATTAAAATTATTAATTAATTAAAACTGAAATTACATTTATTTGAAATTTTTATAAGTTAACTCTTGTAATTCTAATTCTCTATTCTATGCAACAAAATTACATTTGTTTACACAGTAACAATTCCAACTGTAGATACTGTATACCATTGAAATTGTGAATAAACAAACAATACCAGAAATAAATGCTCATGGCATATTTGTTTCTACTTTGCCTTCGGCCTCTGCTTTTCTTGATGCGAAATCTCTTGTATCCTTTTCGATGATATTATCTTTACCTGGACCCAAGAAGAAAGAAGAAAAAAAACAGTTAGAGCAGTTAAGACACGAAGAACGCGCCATCATGAGGGATACGCATGGTCGGCAACACTGGACCTGGGTAAAGAATAAAAATGATTAATATTTAAACTCTTCTTTTCAAACCTAATCCAACTCTCACATCACTCTAAAAAAATGAATTACAGATATCTTTTAATATTTAAATGAGTAACGTTGATATTAAAATTATATTTTTTAATGTTAATATGATTAAATATCATAATAAGGTTAATATAAAAAAACTACCTCAAAAATCTACCTACGTCGTCGTGACGTTAAAAATATTTTTTACATTTGAAAAGAATATTTCTAGACGAAACTTGGATTTTTGTTTTTGTTCTTCCGGACCAACACAAGAGCCGTGGCATGTAACCTCCGAGGCTCATCGTGTGCGCGTGTCATGAGGCAAAACCCCAGTCCCATGCCAAAAAAACACGGCCTTCATCATCTGTGCATGCAAGGAAGGCAAGCATCCACGCCACACCCTCACAAGATCTTGCAAGCACAGCACATATATGTGTGTGTGTATATATATATGTGTGTGTGTGTATATATATATGTGTGTGTGTGTATGTATGTATATATGGAGGCATATATAGTTATGTATGCATGAGACCAATTCAAGGTTGGAAGCCCACAAACATGTCTGTCACAACGCGCGCTGCTGCTGCCGTGCTTCTACTGTTGGTCCTGCTGTCGTCCACGTTGACGTTGGCAAGCAAAGGCCACTTCAAATGCATCATGGAGTGCCGCAAGTGTAAACAGGAGTGCAACAAAGCATGCCATAAGGCGGTGGTGGCGACGGCGGTGGAGGAGGAGGTGGTGGCGGCAGGCAAGCATGGTAAGCCAGGTGGTGGTTGCCGTCTCCATTGCCTCAAGGAGTACAAGGGCTGCAAGAAAAAATGCTGACACCATTAGTCATGCCACACACAAACAGTATGTATCGTATGGTATGGTTAAATAAAGCACTCGTATGGATGGGTGAATAAGAGCAACTAGCTATGGTTCGACAATAAAAACCATGTATTTGAATCCTAGAATCTCTTTCTTTGTTTAACTGAATGTTTTGATGCTTAAGTAGTTCTTCTTAATGTTTGGTTTTCATCTCAAAGTATATATAATGGGCTTGGGTTATTATTTTCCACTTCTCTACCTATTTCAGGGATGAATTCTTCAATTTCCTGCACTCTAGTTTGAGTTTTGTTTCTTCTTTTTATTCCCCAATTTCCACCTTTCTGATACCAATTTAATTTCTTTTAGCTTATAACTGAAGCTTACAAGGAGATTTTCCCAATGAATCTCATGTGGGCAAAAAGAAGTTGAAATGCACTCCAATTTCAAAAAATTAGAGAGCAGTGATTAATGTTACCTTAACAATTATTTGATCTTTTCATGAAAAATCAAATCACTAAGTACCTCACTTTTTAAGGTGTATCAAAGATATGAATGATTAGACCTCACCAATTGTAGAGAAGCGAAGAGAATCCACTCCATCAAGTGATCACCTGCGCCCATGAAGAAATCTCGTTCATGTCCTCTGGCTACTGCACAAGAAGAAATTGCTGGTTGAACAAAAATGGCCTGCTGGTCGTGTAAGGTGTTTGCTGTGGTTGGAGCTGCAATTGCAAGAAGCATTCAACAATAGCTTTCACTCCAAGCAGGTGTCTTTGAGATACCCCTGCCCTTCATCTGGAATCTAACCCTTTCCTTCTCCAGCCAACGCCCGGTGCCTCCAAACACATTGGAAAGAAGCACATAGTCCCCATCATGATCAGGCTCAAGCTCCATAATCTTCTCTTTGGCATGTTCTGCCAACTCGGTTCTTCCATGGTTAACACAAGCACCAAGCAGTGTTCTCCATATCACTGCATTGGGTTTAACAGGCATCTTGCTTACGAATCCATGTGCACCCTCCAGTCTCCCTGCACGGCACAAGAGGTCCACCACACAACCGTAGTGCTCCATCCACGGCACCATCTTGAAATCCTTCTCCATGCTCTCGAACACCCTTGTCCCCTTTTCCACTAGCCCACCGTGGCTGCAAGCCGTCAAGACTGCAATGAGCATGACATGATCCGGAACGGTCCCTTCCTCCAACATCCGATCGGACAGGTTGACCGCCTCACGGCTCCTCCCATGATCTGCAAGCCCAACGATAACAGCCGTCCAAGTGCGTGCATTCCTGACAGGCATCTGATCGAACACCTCCCGTGCACGATGGATGTAACCGCATTTGGACAGCATCAGGACCAAAGCCGTACCCATCGACACCTTCAGCTCGAATCCTCTTCTCAACACGTAGAGATAAACCCAGACGGCGAGTTCCGGCACGCCAACATTCGCCACGGCCGTCATCACGCTAACCATCGTAACCTCATCGACGCCCACATCACCACCCCCACCATCATCGACCTGCATCGCGCGAAACGCTAGAAGCGCCTCATAATCCAAGCCATTAGAAACGAAGCACTCGACCAACGCCGACCACGACACGGAATCTCTCCTGGGCATTTCGCCGAACGCCTTGACAGCGAGATCCACCATTCCGACCCCGGCGTAGAAGCTCACGAGACCATTGGCAACGTGGACGTGGGAGCCGAAGAACCCAAGTTTGAAGAGGATGGCATGAGCAACGACGCCCATCCGGTGGCCGACACGAGGGGAGGGGTGATGGGAGCACGCCCTGAGGAGGAAAGGGAAGGTGTAGGAGTCCGGGGGGACGGCGCGGTGGCGCATGGCGACGAAGAAGGAGAGGGCGTGGGGGGAGGTGCGGGGGACGAGGGAGTGGGCCCGTATAAGCGTGTTCCATGGGAAGGCGTCGGAGATGGAGGCGGCGTTGTCGTTGAACACCGCACGGGTGTAGGCCAAATCGGCGGTGGCGGCGCAGGAGAGGAGGAGGAGGTCACGGAGTGCCAGAGGGTCTCGGGCCTTGATGATGCGAGCGTGATGGCGGAACACGGCATTGTTCATCACCGCATAGCAACCACTCTAGCCCAGCAGCGCCGACTGTTAATCGGCGGCGTTTGGCGGCTTGGAGTTTACCTTCGTAATCAGAGTTTTTTTAGGTTGAAGTTGAAATTTTGTTTGTTTGTATGAAATTAGAATTTTAATATTTTTATTTTATTTTTTATTTTTTAAATATTTTAATATTTATAATCTAAGGTTGTATTTGAAAAGATGTTTAATAAGGTTTTTATAAGTTAATGGTGTATAGTATTTTTATCAAATAAGATATGTAAATAGTAATTATAACAGTTTTTTTATCGTACCAGTTTAATAAAACTACTCTTAACTTCAATTTCTCAACAATTGTACATTAAAGCTGACACTAATGAAAAAATTTGGGAATTGTCGATTCCCTTGTCACAATTTCGATCTGTCTCCCTTCTCCTCTTCTTCAATATTACATCAACAATTTATTTTCCTCACCATCTTTCGTCCTCTACCCAATCATCATACTCCAAATCACAGATCTTTATTATCACTCACCTTCAGTAGCCTCCTCCCACATATGTGGAAAAAATTCTTGCTAAGTGCACTGTTTGATATATGCAAAAATATCGAAATTTTAAATTCTGTTCAATTCTATAAAATGTACAAATATCTCTGTATTGAATTCAATTCTACGTAATTCAATTTTAATTAAAAATAAATTTGTGTTCGTCTAATTCTATATATACAAATAGATTTCAAGGAAGTGTTTATGCCTCTAGAATTTGTTAAAAAGAATGCATCAAAATATACCTTTAGGGAGTGATAGATTTATAAAAAAAAGATACAACAAATTCACATAGAAGTGAGACTTTTGGACGAAAAAAGGTTAAAATAGGTTAAAATGTTATATATTTATACTTTAGAACAAGATAAAATATTTTTAAAACTTTTTATTACAACACAAATATTTCCTTTATTTTATAACTTTTTATCACATTTCGTTATCATCATTTTTCAAACAAACTCCCTCCTAAATTTTATATTCAATACTAAATTTTAAATCTCAAACCCTAAATGGAATCACTCAAATAAAATAATCCGTATCACGACGAAGACAAGCATAAACGTCGGCATTGTGCGATTGCACAGGGAAGCCTGGACACTTCGACGAAAGTGTAGCGTTCATGGAGCGCAGGAATCCATCTCCTCAGAGTATCCACGCCTTTTCTTCTCTCTCTTTCTATCTCTAATCTGTCCAATTTCTGGACTTCTGATCACATCTCCTTTTTCCGTTCTTTCTTTCTTTCTTGGGATTATCCTGACGGCAGGTGAAACGGCTCAAATCATTGTGGAATTCCTGGAGGTGGCGATCACTTCCATCTTGTTCCTCAAAGGAGTCTATCCCCGCGGTAGGTTTCAATCTTATCTTTTACTACAGCGGTTTGCTCCAGATAAGTTTGATGATGTTGGTCTTTTTAAATGTTTTCTCCCAAAATGAGTTGGGTAAGTGGGAGGGGGTGGGTGGGGAATCATGATCTATTAAAGATTCAGATTCACTCTGTTTCCTTATCTATTTTAGTCGAATTTCATTTCAAGAGTCGAGAGATTTGATATGCAGGTAACTTATCGTTTAGAGCGGTGTGGATGAAAGGTGACGTCTACTGGAAGTTGCTGCTGAGAATCGTTATTGGGAATGAGCGACCCTCTAGTAGCCCCCTTCATTTGTCATACTTTTTCTCGTGGAAAGAAACTGTTTGTTGAAATGTTTTATTGAGGTGAATGCCGTCCTAGAAGTCCACGTGCTTGCATGGTCGATGATTTCATCAAATTATTTGTTTCATTTTTCCCATCCTTGATGTTATCCCCTTAAATAAATGCAAACATGTGACATTTATGTCAAAAAAAGTGACTGTTATGTCACTAGTTTACAAGGATCAACACAAATTCCTAAATCTAGTTATCTGCCTCCCAAATGTGAGACATTGAGAATGGCCAATGCTATCAGAAGATAAGAGAGTTTGACATGCAGTTATAGCCTGTAAGTGTTGTTGTTGTTATTCATGCCCATACATGGACCTTTTTTGTTGATAGTTGTATCATCATGTTCTCCAAATCATGACTGATTTTTTTTTTATGACTGATTTAATTTGGATGCTAATCACACTGGCTTGTGGCATCACAAGCATGGCTCGTTAGAGAAGGGACATTGGCATAGATGGATTAGGAGAAGTGAAGATGTTACATTTTGGTAAAGGCAAGAATAGGGGTGTCAAACTGGTTTGGTCAGGTTTAAACTAAAAATTTTATAAGTTGACCTAAACTTTTTTCTTGTCAGGTTAAATTTAACCTGAATTGTAAGTGGGTATATTTTTCAAGACCTAGATTTGACTTGCCAGCAAGCAAGACAACCTGACTCAACTTATATATATTTGGATCATTGTGGGTGGTCACCTACTAAATCGGGTCAATATAGACTTGATTGTAACTATGGGTCATTTGGGTAATTGACCCATTTGAACTAAAAGCCTATACAATTATTTTACATTACATTTAATTTTGAATCATTAAGTAATTATTTGACAAGTTAAATATAAAAATACTTAGTACTATATATATGCATTATATTATATATTTTATATATATATATATATATATATATATATATAAGTATTCAAAAATCGATTCAAATCAATGAAATATCAACAATTTGTCTCAATTTTTTGCTTGGTCAATCTCAAAACATGAGGTATTTTCAATAATATGGTGGCTCAAATGATTCCTTGTCAAGGGTCAATAATGAACCATTCAATCCAACCAATATTTTGACTTGCCGAAGGATAGATTGGTTGATCTATCAAAAGGAATGGTTCTTCCAAAGATGAGTTCTTTGTTAAAGCCTTTGCCAAAGGAGTCTCCATCAATTGTTGAAGGCTCCCATTGTCATTGCCCACCATTTTAACCCATTAGGGTTTTGTAAGTGGTGAGGATTGAATGATGAAAAGGCACTTGAGGAAGGGAAAGTTAAAAAAAGAAAGTTATTAAAAGAAGAAACAGAAAAATATAGAAAGAACAAATGTAAAAGAAAAGAAAAAAGATGAAGAGAAAGAAAGGGAAAATGAAAAGTGCTTATGTTATAAATGAAAAAAAAAAGTTTTTTTTTAAATTAGTTATAAATGATTTAAAACCTTTTCTTATGGATATGACTCTTTATCTAATCGATATTATATGCATGAAAATTGCTTGACAAATTTATCTAGATATTTTATATGCTTATCATAGTGTGTGTTTTTATCTTATCCCGAAGTTTTAAGTTAAAATGTGGAGTTTTGACCATTTCCACAAAAGTATTGTATTTGCACTAATACAATCCTCGATTCTTGATGCATTTCCTCTTTCCAAAGGATTGATCTTTGATATAATACAATATTTGAAACCTTATATATATATTTATATATATAATGCATAGCATCTACTTAAGATACATCCATCATCTTTCCAGTTGTGCAAAAATAGTTTGAATCATAATCAATCATTAAATCCGTCATCTACTTAGTAATTATAAACAAGTTAATCAGGTGTGGTGGGTCTTATATACCTTGAATCAGAACCAAGGGATTTAAATTTATTGATAAGGTCTAACTCAACCCAGTTACATACACTGGTTCGCATTGGCTTCAGGCTATTCAATTTTGGTTGAGTTTGGGTCAGGTCTATTGGGTTGTGTTCATTTTGACATCACCAAGAATTATTTCTTAAACTTTCAGACTATTTACAAAATTATATGTGTTATATGATAATTTTACAAAAGTCCAATTGAGACTTTTCCCCCACCAGCTTCCACTTGTATCTACCCCTATATGGTGACTCTAGTGGTAGCTTCCTATGCCTTTAGGTAACATTTTCTTTTCTTTTTGTTTTGTGGTTTTTTTATATTGGATTATGTTTTCAATATATGGATGGACTTTATTATTATTTTTCCTCTTAAACATGATTATTGTTGTAATGTTAGGGATAATCATAGAATATCTTGTGTGTGCAAAGATCTTTTGTGTTTAATTATTTTGATCATGATATTGTTCATGACTTTTTGACTTCATTGCATTTCATTTATTTGTTTAAAATTTCAAATAAAATAATGGATTCATATAGTTGACTTCACATAGGTGGGTTCAAGGCATTGATTGTTGTTTTTTTAAATATTAAATATTGATTTTGACATATTTTAAGAGTTGTACAACATAGATTTCATTTTTTTTCTTTCTTTATAAATATTGTATTGTGGTATTTGGCTAATATTTAATTGTAGTATATTTCTTTCTTGTGCTTGATTTATTTTATTTTGTAAAATCCAATTATTTTGCAAGAAGAGAATTAATTACAATGTGAATGCTATCCATGCCAAGAAAATGAACATTCATGATTTATCTTACTTTTGATCCTATTTTAGCAAATGATATAAACAAGAATTACAAGATAAGCAGAATCTGATCATCTAGGATGGAAGTATCAAATTGCAGCTAAATGTAGGCATTGTTTGGATGTAGAGGATCTAGGTTAAGTTCCTAAAGAGATGTCAACTCTCCCCTACTTCAACTCCTACATTTATTGTTCTTGTTTCATTTCATATAGTATGGCATTCATTTGGCACATCTCAATTCTTCATGACCTCTTTAAAGTTAAAATGGTAGAAATACCCTCTTAAAGATAATGTTATGGGTTCTAGGATCCAAGTGACATTAGGGTGTTGATTTGTTATTTTTCAAGGGGTGTTTGAGAGGAGGAGATACATGAATGTGGTAGTTCATAAAGCTCGGAATCCTCAGCTCTCTGACTACATCCATTGTGCTATTTCCACCTTATACCCTTTTCTCCAAAAGGTATTGGCTTTTACATTTTTTAATTGAAATTGTCTTGTTCTTTTCTTTTCAATTAAGTAATTCAATTTTTTCTTCCAACTAAGACAAAGTGATTTATGTCTTCATTATCAGGTTGGTATTTGATGAGCTTTGAATCCTGTAATTATAAGGAACTGGTGCCATGTTACACATTGCATTGTAAAATGGTTTGCATTAGATTTCATTACTAACAATGCAGTTTTAACGATCCTAGCAAATCTGAAGATTTTATGAAATTTTAAAGGCAAGTGAGAATCTGCACACCATTTTTCTTCCTAGAAACTAATGTGTTACCTCCATGAACATTTCTTTCAAATTAGAGATGTTCTTCCAGAAACGTGATGGCTTAGATGGACCCCATAGAAGGTCTATACATGACTGCCTAGGCCGTGGGTGATAATAAGGCTGTGGTTATATGGATCTAGGTAGATTCAGTTAAGGATTCAATATAGATCCATCTATGGAGCACCTTATATAATGGATTGTTAGGGTTTTTAAACCCTAAAACAATATATGTATAGGTCAAATTTTTTTCTAAATCAATGAAAACTATATGGAGGTCCTTTTTCTTATCTTTCAAATTTCCTATTACTATGGTAAATGAATAGTTTCTTTTGTTGACTTACACCATAATTTAGGTTATATGTCTTAGTCTTTGTTCGATTATCTATTTTCATTATAATATAATTTTTTCTAAATCAATGAAAACTATATGGAGGTCCTTTTTTCTTATCTTTAAAATTTTCTATTACTTGAGTAAATGAATAGTTTTCATTGTTGACTTACCTACTATAATTTAGGTTATATGTCTTAGTCTTTGTTCAATTATCTTTATTCATAATTTTATAGTATGACTTATTAACTTAACACCACGATAATTTTTATAAGTCTGTATGCCTCTTTTATTTTTTAGATATAAATATTAAAGTATTCCTTTTTCATTCATCAGACATCCTTTTTGTTTTTAAATTATATTAAAGAGTTTAGTTAACCACTTAATTTCTACTTTACCCATACATTTCTGCACTTCAATAGGAATACCATTTGGTCCAATAGCTTTCGTACATTTCATTTTTTAATAGCTTCTTTTATTTTCAAACTACTAATTCTTCTAAAATAACTGTAGTTTATATCTTTGTATTACTACCTAAATTTTGCATGTAAGAGTTTTTTATGATAGATTCATCAAAAAATTTACTAAGTTACCTACACCATCTATCTTTTATTTCATTTTCTTTTACTAAAATTCTACCATTTTCTTTTACTAAACGTTAAACTCTAACTGTATAGGGAAAGGGAATGATAAAGTCATTATGGACTAGTATTACTTTTTTAGCAGAATAGACTGGGATTATTTCCTATATATTGGAGTGAGTAAATCATATAGATCTGTCAATCCATGTTATCTTTAACACTTCAAAAAAATTTCTAACATTTGTCAACAAGCATTCATTGACGTGGGTTGATGTTGCAAACCATGGCTTGAACTAATTGATGACGCAGGGTATACCATAAGCACTGACATCACTTTTTGAAATGGCATGTTTATATAGATCCATTTAGAGAAAGTTGCCAATTCATTACTTCCTTTAATTATAATTTTGATTGTAATTTTATTTAATGTTTCCTTTAATAAAGATCTCTATATGAAATCCTTTTTTTGTAATTATCATCAAGTATGTGTGGGTTCTAGATTTATCACCATTAGCAACTTTTGATTTTCATTCTCGGTATTTGACCAGTTTTGGTTGACTTTGTTTGGATCATGAATTTTTAACCAATCAACATGTTCAGAGCACTGCCTTATAGAACTGAGTAAATCTGTTTTTCTGTTTTATGTTAGTGTAGTTTATGTGAGTTATACAATGTTATCGACATTAACAAGTGTTTCAATACTAATATTTGTATTCCCTATGTAGTTGAGATCCACTCTGTTGTTTTACCTGTATATAGTTAAAGCTTACATCAGATATGGAAACAAGTATTAAAGTCTAAATTGTTTCCCAATGCAGGAATTGATAGAGAGAGTAGCAGTTACATTCTATGACAAGGAGCAAGTTCCTGTTGAGAAATTTGTATTCAAGCTCTCTGTTAACCAAACATATTGCTCTAAAGTGAAAGAAGATGATCTACAATTCACTCTCAGGGCCTTCCTGATCAAGCTGACCGTATCCGAATCACTCACCAGATCCCTTCCAAGTGGTATGCAGCTTTATGCCGTTTTGGCATTACATGATGTGTACTGCAAATCAAACTTCTTATCTTAGATGGAGATCTCTCAGGGAAACCTAAGTACGTGCTTTGATGGAACTATTAGGTTCCAGATGCATGTAAAATCTAACTACATGCTTTAATGGTTCTATCAGGTTCCAGATGGGAGATAACAGCTTCTTTCCGTGCTCTACCTGAAGGCAACAACAAGAGTTCACAGCTGTGGATTCCATCGGAGATAAAGCAGTGGCAGATGCCTCCTGAGATAACCCCAATCAAGTCTATGAACAGCGATCCATTGAAAATGCAGCTATATTTGGAACACCCCTGTCCTTCTGAGCCTAAGGATACTTTGGTATAACTTCTAAGTGCATATGTATATTTATAATGAAAATTGTGATCTAACCCAACACATTTGATAATGATATGGGATTAGAAAGCCTTGATGATATGGGATTACAATTATGGAATTTGTGAAAGATCTACTATTTGAGATTTCCCAATATTGTAAAACATTGTCATCCAATGAAATGATACTTGCATGTGTCTGGCATTCTATATATCCTTCTAATATTTTTACCAATATCGAATGTTAGTAGAATTAGATTAAGAAGCAGCTTTTGTTTATTTGAGTAAGTTGGTACTAACCCTAAGTTGGCCTCAATGTGAGGTACTCCATCCTTAACAACATTTGCAACTAATGGTGAAACCAGTCTTACACTTTTCTTTAAAATTGAATGACACTAAATTAGAAAACCATTTTTCTTGAGTTTGCATTGATCTTCTACTTTTTGTCAAATGCTCTGAAATACCATAATCAATTTTGACTATATAAGTAGCCTCCTTAAGTCCTTAGTAAGTAGGATCTTCATTTCTTAGCAATCTAAATAATAGCATACATACATTTTTCATGTATAGGCCAAGGAAATTAGTCATCCTTTAAAGTTTTGCTCATATAAGAGATTAGATGCTTCTCTTGTGTCAACATTGTGGTAATACATAAATCAAAAGCATCACATTTTTCACAAAACTCCTTGCTAAAAATTAAGCAAGCCAATACTGGTGCATGTGTGAGACACTCTTTTAAGTTGCTTAAAAAGTTGATTTAGCATTTTAGCTTCTTCTATCCACATTTAAAATTCTCCTTTTTTGGCAAATTGTGAGGATGGGTAATTTTTGCATAATTCTTTATGAAGCATCTATAATACCTAGACAGACACATGAATCACTTTTGAGCTTTGATGCTTTTAGGTACTTTTCCAATGCACAACTGGTGCAATCTTGTATGGTTGAACTTCCACCATAGTAATAACAAGTGTAGTTTTTTCTGTTCCCTCTCCTCCTCCCTCATTTACTTGTTATTATTTAATGTCATCTCCTTTCAATAAAAACCTTTGGCTCTTTATTGCTGAATGGTAATTATTTTGGTAAAACGTTTGTAGTGGGTTAATACACTAAGCCCAAGAATTAGTCAACAGAGTAGTGAGTTGGCACTCTCTCATTGGGTGAAAGATTGATTAGTTGAGGGGATTAGTGTCAACTCCCCATTATCACTTTTTCTGTCCCTCTAGTTGGCACGTAGATTAATTAATACCAAAACTAATCTTATCACTAATCAAAGAGGAGGATCATTTATTTAGGGCGAAGGTAAGGAGGAAAAGAAAATATTTTTTTGTACTTTCCATTTCACATGAATTCTCCTATTTTCTTAACTTTTGGAATTAGTAGAAAATTGTGAGAAACAACAAAAATTTTGATCTTTATTTTCTACCATTTCATATGATTTCATACTAATTTTGAAAGTATAAACACCACAATGTCCTCCCATTCTCCCTTTAAGGAGGGAGGGAGGTTTGTATACATCGAAAAATTTGAAAATGGAAAATTAAGAAAGTATGTTAGAAAATTTCAAATGGTACATAATTTTTGAATTTGCAGAAAAATTCTTTAATTTTTGAGCTTTTCGTAACATGAACAAACACCATTTTTAGTGACATTTTCAACTTTTTGTTTTCATTTCTGTATAGACTTTTCATTTTCATTTCTAGACTTTTCGAGATGTTCAAACAGACCTCTAATTTTGCTTTCCATATCTTTCACTAAAATTTAACATCTCCCTTCCCATTTTTTTTGTTACTTGGTGGGAGAAAGATGAGTTGAGAGGCTTGGGCCCCTCCCCTAATGACCATCACACAAGGTGAAGGCCCTAGTTGAATGAAGGCAATATCCAGGCAGATCTCATTTGTTTCCCCTCTGAAAGATGCTTGCTACCTTAGATCTACTTGGATCAAGTTGTTGGTCCAAGGGATAGGTAAAATGAAGTGGGAGAAGTGACTTGTTGCCAGGAGTACTGTTGGATGGAATTAATTTAGCCAACAAATGTGTCTTTTTTGTGTGGTTTTGCTTGGATGTGGATATTGGTATTAGGATTGGATGACTTCAGTGGAGAAGAGGTGAACAATGAAGTTTAATGAATTTAATACTAATTATGCACCACCTATAATGTATGGAAATTATATGAGAAAGGTGTATAAAGTTTGAGTTGAATTATAAACTAAAGAAGAGATGGAAGCCAATGATCTTATTATGACCACAAATAACATAAGAAATTTATAGCATTTCTCCCACTTTATGACAAAATTGATATGCCAATGGATTTATAAGTGTGTTGTTCTTGTTATAGAGAGCACTTGTACTATATGTCAAAAAGAATGGTATGCCAGTACCCTTGATTGGTATACCAATTAAGATTATGGCAAAGAGGATTTTAGGTTCCATTTGGTTTCAATTATTTTCAATTTTTAAAATCACTTTTAATATCATTATTATTGTATAAATTTTAATATATAAATTTTATTACCTAAATTATTATGTAATTATTATATAATTTTAATTTTATTTATGAAATTAATTTCAACTTTAATTTTATCAAGTTTTCGATGTTAAAAAAATTGTTACCATCACACTTTTGGATTATATTACAATTCATTGTCATGTTTTAAGATTTCAGTTGTTTTCAATTTTACTAATTGTGAAACAATTTTGTAGTCATCATTATTATATAAATTTTTATATATAAATTTTTATCACATTACTTATGATACAATTTAATTCTATTTATTTTACTATTTTCAATTCTAACTGTCAGCTGATTAGAGCCCAAAAAAAAAAAAAAAAAAAAAACCTAAGTTATTTTTAAGTATATGTATGTATGAGAGGTTTATTTCTATGTATTATTTTATTATTTAATATTGATGATTACGATGCTTTACTAGATATTTTATTATGTTCTTAATAGAGAATACATGTAAATCATATTACGGGAACTTAAATATAAAAAAACGTTAAATGAAAATAAATCAAGTAAAGCACTCTACGTCCGGTAATTTTATACGTGAAAAGTCATGAAATGCAAGAGTTATTATGTTACATGGACCAGGCTAAATTAAATTTTAAACCTATTTAGTTATATGCTACGAAGAAGTGGACCAATTTTTCCGGGGCTCTCCAAGAGCCAGGAGGAGGGTTTTGCCGAATGGACGGAACCGACGGCGGCTTCTTCTCACGATTCCACCTCCACGCAAGGGCTGCAAAGGGAAGTGCCAACCGTCCATGAGCTGGAGCAGACTCTCCACGCGGGTGAAGTGCAGGTGACCTCATCTTCGTCCGGGCTGCTTCAACCGTGAGAAGAAAGTGGAGGAGAGGAGTTCGGGGAAGCGCCGCACCTATACAACTTGTGCAAGGAAGAGGACGTCTACTCAAAGAGGCGCATAACGGTGATATCTTCAATCCTCTCACGTAAGAATATCGTGTGAGAGTTGAAATATACTAATTTTATGTTGATGAAAATCGTATGCATGGATGCTTAAATAACTTGGATATTTTTATGTTTATGTTGTTATCTTGAAATCTCTTTCAAATTCAATCAAATGACTTGTTGTATTAGATCATTTTCTCGGATTTTACTGTAGCAATATTTTTCCCTCCCATATGATTTCCGATTGAGAGTCAAGTATTATAAAAAAACAGAGGAATCCCGTCCGCCCGTTTTTCAAACAGAGGAGGGAGGAGGAGGAGCGGGCGACCACTCCTCTAGCTTTCCCCATCGATTTCGGCCGCCGATGGAAGAGAATCGCCGGCGTGGACGGCCGGCGGAGGACGCCCCCCTTTCTTCGCGCGAAACAGGGGAGCGGCGACTTCGTTTAGTTCGTTTTTTTTTGTCGTATTTTTTTTCGGTTGTGGATTTTGCGTGCGTGTGTTTGAGTGTCTTTATTTTATTTTTGGATTTTTTCGGATTTTAGAAAATATGGATTTTCAATTGTGTTTTAGTCTACCTGTTTTCTTTTCGTATTTACGTAATTAAATTTAGTCGTATATTTTTATTAACTGATTTATGTTTTCCAAATTTCTGTAGAAACAATTCGTATTTATTGGATCTTGCACTTACCGTAAATTAATTTAAAACAAATCAATGTACTCTATGCATTACATCAAAGCATAAAATGAATGAAAAACCTAGTATGTCATATCCTACAACCCAATAATACATGGATTTTATAATCACATCACATATTACATAGACTTTATAATAATTTGCAACATTTGGAAAAGTAAAGTGAGAGCCTAAAGTCTTCTCTTGACCTTTAATTTGCATTTCCTAATCTTCCTTCAAAGCAAATTTACAAGAAATAATCTTAATACATAATCAAATTCATATTTCTTTATCATTAAGTTTTGTATCATCAAAATAAATTAAAAATGACATCTGGGAGTTGATTAAGTTTTTGGCAATTATTATATTGAGATAATTCTATTACATTAGTAGAATTTCGAACTTGTGATTGTAAGTTTTAATAAGAGGTTTCACAATATCACTTTATTATTCACTGATTTTTATTCAACAATACTTTAAATTTAAAAAATTGGAAAACTCACTCTCTATTGTGGTAGGGTGAATTGTAAATTAATCTCTTAGTATATTTGTTTACACTTACTCTTAGATAACATTTGTTTGTAGCTTTTTTAGTTGAAACTGGAATTGAAGTTATGCTGTAGTAGATTTTTGTTGAAGTTAGATTTTTTTTAAGATAATTCTGTTTATTTCTACTGTACCAGATTTTAGTTGAAATTATATTTTTTTAAGTATATTAAAAATTAAATTATATAATTATAATTTTTTGAAATTATTTATATTTATACGACATTCATTACCAAATAAATGTTGTAAAGTTCAAATCATACAAATTCCTGAATATTGCAAAATAAAATTACTAATTTATAATTATTGTGTACTCATATTGGGTATATCAACATCAACATGATCACCGTACCACGTGAATGTTTTGATGAAACTGATATTCATTCCTTTGATATTCCTTCCCTTGACAAGTCCACCCAATCATCACTTCAAACCACCTTTCCATTCTTAAGAATATAAAAGACAAACAAATTCAAATAAGTGTAAATGCATTATGTTATTTACAAAGACAATTAAATAAAATAAAGAAATGTTAAAATTTTGAAGGATAAAAATAAATTAATTTTATCTATTACAAGGTCTTCATATTCCAAAAGTGTATTGTTGATCAACAACCTCAACTGCCAAAACAAAGAAGGGAAGGCATTCATTTTACCTGTGGTGGAGGATATTCGACGAAGGTCGATGGAGGAGGAGATCCGGCGAAGGTCGAAGGAGGAGGAGGAGGAGATCCGTCGAAGGAGGAGGAGGAGATCGAGCGACGGTGGAGGAGGAGGGTTTGGGACGGGGCGACGAAGGAGGGAGATCAACTGACGATGGTGGATGAGGGTTTGGGACAAGGCAACGGTGGGGGAGGAGGGTTTGGGATGAGGCGACGAAGGAGGAGGAAGAGATCGAGCGACCGTGGTCGGGCGATGGTCGGCCGACAATCGGGAGGGTTGCGGGCGACGGAGGAGGGAGGTCGAAGGAGGAGGGTTTGGGACAAACTTCTGACGGTTTTGGACAAGGCGACAAAGGAGGAGGGAGATCGAGGCAACAAAGGAGGAGGGAGAGAGCGAGCGACGGTGGTCGGTGATGCTCGGCTGATAGTCGAGCGTAGGTCGGGAGGGTTGCGGGCAACGGAGGAGGGAGGTCGAAGGCGGATGGTTGCAGGCATCGGAGAGGGTTGCGGGCGGAGGAGAGGGTTTTTTTTTACGTTGAGGTTGTTTTGTTAAAACGAGGAGTTGAAAATGAGAATTTTGAAATGATGGTAATTGAAGTCGAGAAAATGTAAATATTGTACGTAGTGATAAATGAATATTTTAACTTTAGTTGTGTATATAATATTTGATGTGACGTAGTTAAAGTTATATAAATAATAATTAAAATTAAATTTTAACTACGATTACCATGCAGAGTTTAGCTATTTATTAAAAATAACGGTAGCTCTAACTATATATAATAAAGACAATTGAAGTCAAAGTAAACAAACAATGTCTTAGCTTTTAAAGTAATTTAGAGTAATTTTTGAAGCAATGCAAATAAATGCATATTCTCTAGCTACTCTTCTTGCTTGCACACATTCTTCCTGTATTATTTATTTGTAAAGTTGTGAATCGATGTATGCATTACTCTTCGTAAAAGAAATCGCTTTTCACAAATGAAAGGCATGGAAGGATGCAACTGTCCTTCCACACAAATCCTCATGTAAGCTTCTCTTCCACACTTTTGCATGAATCTCTCGCATCATTCTTCTTTCGACACAATATTTTTTTCTCTCTCTTCGTGCTATCGTTCCTTTCTCGTTGTTGGTTACACATCTATTGATTATCTTCGTTACCTTTAATCGTAGATCACTTAAAATTTAAGTACCTTGCATTAATTTTAGTGGGTTGCAAAGGGGAAGAGAAGGTGAAGAATAAAAAAAAAAAAAAAGAGAAATAAGAAAAAATTACTTTAATAGATATTTAGTACATGCAAAAAAAATTTAACTTGATAAAATTACTAATTTTGGGTAGAAATCTAAGTACAATTTTCTTAAATTGAAAAGTTGCAATTATGTAACTAATTAGGAAAGTATTTAAATTGTAATTCAAAATATATTAGGAAATAATTTAAAATATAATTTGATTTGATTTACAATTTAGGTATTATTTTAAATTAGAAGTTAAGAAGTAATTTAAAAAAATTTTAAAATATAAAATCATGAATTGAAAGTTTATAAATATTTTTAATTATTTTAAAAAATATTTTTAATAAAATAGACTTTTAAATATTATTAAACATATTTTTTAAAAATAAATAATTTAAAAATAAAATTAAAAATTTATAAAAATCATTATTTTAACGAATAAATGAAATTCTAGAAATATTAATTTTTATTTCAAACATTATTCCTTTAAACACAATTATAATATCATTTAATAATTTAAAATTAAAACAAACCCATCATCAATATCGATACATTTTACGTACGAAAAAATTACTTTTAAAATAATAAAAAGTGATTTTAAGATAAATATTAGGTAAATAATATTTTTGTACATTGATTAAAGGTCGAAAGTTGATGATAAGTTAATATATGATATAATTATAATGCGTTACGTTGTACCTAAGTAGTAATATAATTTAAGTATAAAATATAATTATTTAAAATATAAAAATATTAATATAATTAAAAAAATGATAATAAAATAAAGAATGAAAATATAATCGTAAAAATAAAAGTGCGCCAGAAGGCCTCTGTCTCTGTGCCTTAAAACCCTCCTCTCGTGGCTGCAGGCGTTTTCGGGACCAGAAAGCAGAGGGACGAGGGAGAACCACAAGGCCGATGCAAGCAATCCTTTCTCCTGTCCCAGCTCCCTCGTAGATCTGGCCCTCTCGTCGCTCGGATGTGGCCGATCCGTAAGCGTCTCGATTAGTACTCGCACTGTTCCGGTATGGTTTGGACGAGTATGTGTTCCTAAGTTAGCGTTGTTTCGGATCCACCTTTTTACTGATTTTCGTAGCGTTTGTTGACGTTCTCGCTCAGATCTTCGCCCTGTCGGGTCTATTTTCCGTGGTTTCCACTGGAGGATTCGATTCTTGATGAGCCGTTTTTTGTTTTGAATTCTGCATGTTGTTCTCTTTACGGTAGGGACTCGACGGAAGAGCCTTTTGTTTTTGTTTTTGATTTTTCGTCTTTTGTAGTTTAGGTGGAGATGTTTCCTCTTAACTTTTCCTTTGCGAAAGGACCGAGCTTCTCAGTTTTTTCCTGCGTTTCGGGTGCTTGTGGACCGTGGTGCTCCATGCTCATTCTGTGGTTGTACATTTCCCCCTGGTTTTTTAGGTGTTCTTCGTGCTTGCAGAAAATTGGATTTTTGTAACGTTTTCTATTAATTCCAAACTGCCTTTGAGCGTAACAACACGCAAAGGTTTAACTTTCCTGTTCGCGCTGATTTAACTGTTAGGCTTTTAAGATAGGTTGCTTGTGCTCTCTACACAAATTGATAAGTATTGACGTGTACTCTTCTGTATACTTGTGTGTATTAAGTATGCATCGTTTACCACCAGTCTGTCCTCTGATTTTTCAACAAAAGCATGGCCTAATTGTATTTTTCTATGGATTCAGATTTGGGTACCATTCTTTTATTTGGGTTATAGAATACCGGAGCTATCTACACTTCATGGGAGGGTCTTCTTTTCATTTTATAATAGGCATAAATATTCAATATTTTTCTGGGAAGGTGTGCTTAGTTTCTGGTTTCTGAACTCAACAAATTCCAAAACATTCGACTCTGCAACCATCAACAACTGAAAATGAATGATACCCTAGATCTTATTTCAAACGGCTGATATTACTTGAGGCTGAGAATTTGCTAGTTTTGTGTAGATTAAACAAAAACACATATTCATTATCAAAAAAAAAGAGAAGTTACTTGCTGATACATATTTTTTTGTTTATATTCTTTCAGAAAGAACCCAAAGATGGATTATTGCCAAAGAAGACTCGGTGCAAACTCTCAACTATTTTCTGAGTCTGTCTCTGATACCACGTTGGTTGGCTGGCCTGTACATAATCATACAGTTCCGAGGACTGAAGTCATTTGCCCCAAACCTTGTAGACCTGTCAGGGCCTCTTGCTTGACAGATGGCATTGGCAGATTTAGTTGCAAAACAAAAAAGTAAAGCATTTGTTTTTTACTGGCATGTTACTCTGTTGCATCATCTATTATTTAATAGCTTTATATAGCATATTTTATTTAGGTAATAGACGATTATTTTTAATTCTCACGTGGCAAAAAATGATATACCAGCAGTAATATCAGTTATAGTTGTGGACAAGTTCAAGTGTGAATTTCTCTCTTGAAACTAGTCAAACTTTTCTCAGCCTTTAATGTAATGAATTATGTTGGGCGAACTTCATACTTATTTTTGCAACTTTTAAGTTGAGTGATTTTTGGCCTATGCCTCCATCTTCAGGCATCAATCCAATCTTTGGATATAGTTATCTAGGCAAGTCACCTTGTTGCCCCAAGCTATCAAACCTAGCCAAGTAGATGAGGTCATTTTGACAAATCTCTTGGTGGTTGGATACAATAAAGTGATTGCCTTCGTGCACTTTGATGCACTTTAATTGCCTTATTTCTTTAATTTCCTTGGTCACCATTCTTTTGAATGGTTCTATTGAAAATTTGATACTTTTTACTCGTGGTTTTTTATCTTTTGGTGTTTTGTTTTTCTCTAATGTTTTATATCTCAACTTGTGTTCCTTGATATCTCTTTTTCCCTCCTTTTATTTCTTTCCGCTATTTCTATACCCTGTTCTTCGTCTCTTCTTAGTGCTCAGTTGACTTTCTTCTCTTCTTCTCTTCCTTTCCATGATGATCTTATTTTTTCAATAATTTGTGCAAATTTATCTTCTTTTTGTCAATATTTTGTGCAAATGCATGTGTTTGTCTCCTGTTCCCAAATACATGAAAATTTATCCACGTCTTTAACTTAAAAGCTACTTGTCCTGCTCTAGTTTAACCTAATGTACATCTTGTAGGTTCTTTAGTGTTTTTACTGTTCTTGTTCTTTATGTGGCTAGCACTCTTGTCACACATTTGAATCAAATCTTATCAGTTCTAAAAAGTTACTGCTAATAGTCAATAAAACATACATTATATATTGTCTTCTTTATTTGAACCACAAAGTTTTCTTGTTTACGTAGTTTGATACCTTTCTATTATACTAGGTCAAGAACAAAGATATGGACTGGATTGACATTTGGTCAAAAATTTTCTCATGTCCCTATATATCTTCTATATATCTTCTATATATCCATAATTCAAAACAGAATCTAAGTGACATTGAAGTGATTTTATTTTATGGTAACAACAACACTTGTCTATGATTCTCTCATTCCTCTTTCATAACTGTCTACGATATTACATATGTAGAATTGTATCCTTATTTTGCTAATAAATTGTCAATAAAAATATTAAGTGTAGAGATTTGTGTCGTATTTCTATTCAAAAGAAAAGTGGTACTTCTTTAATGTTTTGGGTCACTGTTAAGTAACAAAAATGATGTCAATGGAGTTTAGGTCAATGTATTTAAGTAGGTCCGGTTTAACGCTTCATTTCGTACCATTTTAAGTTTGTTGTATGGTATTTGAAGCAACACTGTTTTTAATGTTTTTTTTGTGCCAGAATCAATTTCATTTTTAATGTGAGGGATTTATATTTCTTTGTGTTGTTTAAAAATCAAATTTAATTGCATATTTTGCGTCTTTTCTCTTATGTAATCATTTACTATTTAAATTTAATCTTTTAGATATGAGGCACTTGTCTATTGCACTGAAATTTAAATCTATTTTTAAATTATTTTGTATTTAACTGTTTTTTGAGTATGCTAATATACTTGCTAATATCTGAATCAGTTTGAGTGTGGCACATTGTAACGATGATTTGGACATTCTGGACTTCATTTTCAGCAAGGTACTTACAACTTAGTGAAATTTAGTGGCTGCCCTAATCTCCACTCTACATAAAGTTTATGGCATGCGTTTATGCTGTCCCTGTTTACTTAAAATTTTGATAATGAAAAAAGAAGAAGTCCTATTATTACATGTTATGATATTTGCTCTTCATGATTTTCAGTATGATGACGATCCTGATCCTGATCTTGAGAGAAGTGGACAGGGAAGCAATTTCTGTAGGTCTCCACCAGTGCGTTCTTCTAACCCACTTTCACAGGATCCCGAGTTTATCAAGCAAAGTTCATACATGTCGTCACCCCCTCATGGGAATTCTTATTTCAGCATGCAATCTCCGTGGATGGAAAGAACAATTCCTTCTTGTGGTACTTCCTACAGTGGAAGTCCAAAGGCCAGGATTGAAGGATTTCCGTCGGGAAGCTCAGAACGTCAATCGGTGGTTTCTGCTCGCGCTTGATCCTGGGATCTTCCTTATGACCCTAATGAGGAGATCGATGTCTTCTGCCTCTGTACATTCCTCCAAACCTCGCCTTTTATTGACAGCATCTTCATAACCCTATCTTGTACGAGTACTCACGTTTACCTCCCTAGGATGTATAATCTTGTGCATAATCTGGGTATGATATCCTTGCAGTCCATCTTCTATTCAGGTCTGTTGTGATCCAGAGTCCCATCTTCATATCTGAAATCATGTCCTACTGTGCAATCGTAATCTGCTTCAATTCTAGTGTCCATACTCCCTAAGGCGTTTTTTTTTCTCAAAAAAGAAGAGGCTAGAATGTAAATATCCTTGGACAGAATTGCTCAAATCACCGATTCATCTTATGGATGGATCACATGGTTAAACTAACTTATTGATGTGTTTTAATGCAGGATTGACCCTGCAGCAAAGCTCTGTAAATCATTTATTATCATATTGTATTCT
The DNA here is from genome assembly GCA_024699675.1 of Amphibolis antarctica. NCBI lineage: Eukaryota > Viridiplantae > Streptophyta > Magnoliopsida > Alismatales > Cymodoceaceae > Amphibolis > Amphibolis antarctica. Next base: position 52,306 of record JAMKPZ010002621.1, read on the forward strand.
CCTTTTTCTCTGTAACGGTGACATGCCATTTTGAGGTAAGTGCAGCATGCTTACACAAGAATATGAATGGAATGGTACATGATACGAAACCTTCACGTAGATGGGACATGAGCTAGATCAATTCTTATAAACCTAGAAGGTGTCTTCTAATTTAAGCAATAAAAAAAGAAGCAATCAATAACGCTTTTGAACATGTGGCACTTGTGGCAAGCCTTGAATTTGTTGAGTTCTAAGTAGACAATAAAAGCTTCATGTGTTTCAGTCACAAAAACGGTAAAAAGTTGGAGTTTAGTTTTCTAAACAGTGTTAGAAGTATATAATAAATTATAAAGTGAAAGTTTGTGTATGAGAATTTATATAATAATGATATTACGATGATGTATAGAAATTTGTGAGAATTTGAAGATCTTTGGGTTCTTGGTAATGAGGTTTGTAAGAATTTTTATTATATGAAATATATATTTTAATAAATGGTGTAATGAGAGTAAAAGTATTCATTGTAACTGTTAAAAAGAAAAATAGAAAGAAATTTTTTATTTCAAAAAAAATGTAAACAAGATCCCTTAACATATTGGTTTTATCAAATAAAGTCTTTATTTCTAAATAAAGCTAATGTTACTTATTTGCTTTGTCAATTTCTCATAAATAGTGTCAAAGGTATATAATAAATTGTGATGTGAAAGTATGTGTACGAGAATTCATATAATAATAATGATGTGTGGTAATTTATGAGAAGTTGAAGATTTTTGATTTTGTTTGATAATGAGGTTTACAAGATTTTTTATTATTTAAAGTATATATTTTAACAAATAATGTAATAAGAGTAAATGTATTTACTATAACTGTTAGAAAGAAAAATAAAAAAAGATTTTAAACTTATGACATAAAAAAGACATAAGCTTTAGGTTTACTTAACTTATTAATTTTGTCAAATAAAATTTTTATTTCCAAATAAGCACTTGTTAGGTTGGTCTACCCCTTACTTTTTGGTAGGAGTGTAATTGTTATTATGGTTGTTTTTTTTCTTGGATGACAAAAATAATCTAGTATTTTAAAATTCTCCGTTGAAGCATTGATTTATGACAGTTTTTTTGTTGAGAAATTACCTGATTAAAATATTTTTTATCTAATTTTAGGAATATCTTTGCAAGAACCAGTGATGATCTATTGTGACAATAAAGTTACTTAACACACATTGTTAGTTGTAAATTCTATTTTCTATTAAAAAAAGAAACACATTGAAATAAACTATCATTTCATTTGTGAGAAAACGCATAAAGATATCACATGTTGCCATTGAATATTTGTACTTTAACATTTTGTAATTGTCTTTCATAAATTCGTCAATTTATTCACCAAATTTATTATAATTTGACAGCTTAACCATTGAATTTTATTAAAAGACATGAAAATATATTAAACATTCAAGTATTTTTAATTCTATTTGTTTAAACTATGTACAATGTTTACTTTCATTTTCTATTATATGTTAAAGTTGTGTATAATAATATTTATCAAAAAATTATATTAAAAATTTTACATCATAAATCATATACTTTTTTTAATAATGTAAATCTTACCTCAATTCCATCGCTTAAACAAACACTATCTTTGAATCAAAATGAATTAGATGGATATTTACAAAAAATAAAAAATTCAAAGAACTGTTACAATAACTTAACTTATTATTAATCACTAAAGTGATATTCTAGTAGTTGAAAGATCTTTTACTAAAATTTATGATCTTAGGTTTGAAACTTCATTGACAAAATAGAATTATCTTGGAGTAATACTTTAAAAAGGGAAATGACACTCTGGCAATGTCATTGCTAGTGGTAAGTATTAGATCAGATTTTTTTTACGCACCATTTGAATTTCATCTATATTATTGGAACTTCCTTTATACCATCAAAGTTAGTTGAAATCATATTTATTTGAAATATATATTGTGCAATATAATGTTATTTATCAATATTGTTAATGGTAACAGAAGTTGAAGTTTAGTACACAAATAAAACCAAAAAATATTTTCTTTGTTTAGAAATCTTTGAAAAAGAAAATTTTGAAAAAAAATTTAAATTTTCAGGTGTCTTGTATATCCTATAAAATGTGTAAAATTTTTAAAAATTTTTATAATATAGATTTTTTTTGTTATTTTTTACTTATTGAATTGAAAAAATTCTCAATAGAAATTTTATCATAATACATTCTTCTATCTTGCCTAATTTTCTATGATCATTGTTAAACTCGTAATTATACAAATAATGTAAAAGTACCTTTGAAATGTTAAAATATAAAATATTTATAAATTGGGGGCACGAGTTCTGTAGGCGCCTACAGAAGTGACTTCTGTAGGCGTCCGTCGATCGTGAGATCGACGGTTAAAATTGAAAATTTTAAAAACACTCTCTCTCATGCACGTGAAATTTAAAAACACTCTCTCTCATGCCACAGGTGAAATTTAAAAATACTCTCTCTCATC
>JAMKPZ010002622.1:0-46043 GCA_024699675.1 Amphibolis antarctica
AAAAAAACGAATTGGACAATTCTAGTTTGTGGAAATTGTGTTTGCAAACTAATTGTTTGTGATTTCTATGATGTTCAATTTTGAGTTAGACTTTTCATTTCAATACATTCTCATAAAATATGAATTTACACTAGGCCTAACAACATACATGTGTTTTTCATTTCAGTTTCTTGGAACAAGATTCCAGATTATTTTATAAACGGCCCAAGTGGGGTGTTTCTCTTGTTAACACTTTTGAAACCATCATTCCTAATATTTAAACTTGGAACACATGTTATACACATATGGCCCAAAAATTTTCCTCATTGTGAAATCCTTTTCTATTTTGCAGTTATTCACTATGTCAACAACCACAGTAGCAACCTCTTTTACGTTCCAGGCTCCTTGTCAATCAAAAAATTTTAATGCGACTGCCAACATTCTCCAGTGCAAGGGCACATCTGCACTGGGTTCCTGTCATAATATCTCAAAGTCAAGGACACTTGGTTTGAAGCTGTCAAACAACTTCCGAGCAATGGCGATGGCAACATACAAGGTCAAGCTTATTGACCCTGATGGGAATGAAAATGAATTTGAAGCCCCAGATGATGGCTACATCCTTGATTCTGCGGAGAATGCAGGAATGAGTCTGCCTTACTCGTGTCGAGCTGGAGCATGCTCAACGTGTGCAGGCCAGATAGAATCTGGTGCGGTTGATCAATCTGATGGATCTTTCCTGGACGAAGGCATGATAGATAAAGGCTATGTTCTGACTTGTGTCGCATACCCAACTTCAGATTGTGTCATTTGCACACACAAGGAATCAGAATTGTACTGATATCAGGTGCATGGAGCAAGTCATCTTGAATAAGTGAGGTTTCTTGTGGGTGGGCTAGGGGCCCTCATTTGAAGATGCAACTGTTGGGCCTTTGGTTTGTCTTACCGTTTGCTTCAGTTGTCATTTCTGAACAAACTTTACATGCTTAGTTAGCAGATGTTTGGGGCTTCGCATAAAATGACCATCGGCTTAAGTGTTAAATCTCCTTGTTTGTGTTTTTTTTTTTTCTTTCCATTTTTGGTTAAAAGCTTCGGTGCAGTGGCACAAACATTGGATCCAATTCGTGATCCCAGAAGCCTGCGGTCTGAAGGGTCCGCAATTGTGCTTCTTGGGTACCCAGCGTTTGGTGCTTGCGGTTCATGCTTGATGAGGAAGGTTTTTTTTTTTTTTGGATGAGGAAGATTTGTTGTTAAATTCTTTATTATATGGGTTGCCTTCGATCTTGGGTGTGGTGCTTGAAGTTTAAACAATGCAAACCCCCCCCCCCTCCCCCTCCCCTCGTGTTTTCAAGTAGTTGGATTTGTCCAAATTATCTCTTACAATCGATGGAGATTTTACTTCCGGTTGTCCATATTTTTCAATCCAAAATATTCTTATAGTTTTATAAAGTAAGCAACAGTTGTGTTAATTGTACCATCCGCCATTGATTCATAAATAACAACGATTGGAAACCGATTTGCGATTTACGTTTTGAAAAATGTCACGGTTGAAAGTATTTAAGTGCATTTCATGAGAAGTTTCTTTTACAATAAGGTTTGTTAGGTTTTGTTTGTTTTCGATTTTTTTAAATTTTTAAAATTACTTTTAATATTATTATTATTATATAAATTTTAATATATATCTAATCTGTGAAGTTGAAAAAAGATGTCTCTAAATGTACTCTATAGATTGAGGTTTTATTTTTTTTCAATTTTAATTATTATAAAATTAATTTCACATATTTATCATATAATTTAACTATATTTATTTTATTAATTTGGATTCTAAAAATCAAAAATAAATTAAACTTGAAATTATTTTTTTTGGAACAATGATTGACAGCATGAAAATAGTTTGTTTTTAATAAGTGGGGGGTGGGGAAGAATTGGAATTGCAACCAAACCGAGGCGTGGGTATTTAAATTCACCGCCATTCCCACTCTCTCGAGCCTCGCTCTCAGTCTCCGCTGTATGTACCACACCCGGTAGGTGGGCGGAGATTGGAGAAGCCTGGGTCGGCGGCGACCGGAGGGAGGAAATGACGATCCCGCGTCGATCTCGATTCCTCCTCCTCTTCTTCTTTTCAGGTTTGCCTTCTAAAAAGAGTAGTTGATGAAAGCAACAGATTTCCAAGTGCTTGTTTCTGTCGAGCTTATTCGGAGTGTTCGACTGCTTGTGGTTTTGTTTTTTCACTTGTCGATTGCTTTGATTCCTTCCACGAGTGGCGAGAAAATGGAGATTTGGTGTCGATTATGCCAGCGTCTGTGTATTGTGTCTTAATTGATGGTGATCACTAGGCCAAGTTCTCATGTGCTGATTTTTTCTTTCCCTTATCTGTAGATTTGTTGTTGATCGATGTTATGCGTCAGCAAATTCTGCATCTCTTTTCTCATACCTTGTATTGTTTCTTTTGGAAACAATGTTTTGCGGTTTGGATTTTTGCATCTGTTTTCTCGATGTTTACTTCGATCATCTGGGATTTCACCGATCGAGCCTTCTGCCGCAGCATATGTTAATGGAATCCATATATTTTTTCGTGCTTGGATGCAGCTTAGGACAAGTCTCTTTGAAGGACGATCAATTTTCCCCCCTTTTTGTAAAATTTCCCGAAATCATCATTTTCAGAACTTCACCAAAAAGTTCTCAGCTTCTAGTGCTTTTTATTGGTACAGTTAAGACCTAAGGGAAGCGTGGTTTTATGGACTTTATCAGAGGAAAAACAGAGCACAGTAGCCTGATATTAAATAATTATCGCCTTTGTTTCGAATTGGTTAGAGAAATTTGTTCAACTGTTCACCCAAGGTGTCAAGGTTTTCGATAGTGGTAATACCTTGTAATACTTTTGCCGTGGTTTTATGGACTTTAAGAATCTACACCCTATTTGTTTACAAGACTTACTTGTTTGCGGAAGTCGTTGCTTAGCATAGCGGTAGGAGTAACTGCTATAACAATTCCTTAAGAAATTACTACGGTAGCAACTCCTCTGATACCGTTACTACAGCAGCTGACGTTCCTCTGGTCGTAGATTTGTCGATGAAGTACGGTTGAACTTTATAATCTTACAAAAGCTAGACCTGTTTAGATGATTGTCAAGAAAATCTCCTTGGAACTTGTGCACGAACCGGAGCCTTTCCAAAGAAGTGGTTTACGTCTTCTTCCTTCCTTTATATTCTGTTGCTGTTGGTTCATCATAGTCAGGGTGGTTATGCTCTCGTCGTCCAATTGAGCCAACGTGCGTTGTCGCTACCTGTACCAGTATTATTCCTTCCACACCATACCCATGTGCTTCGGGCTGGATTTCTTTTCTCCCTTTTGAAATTCCGACTCAACCATTGCCCATTGGAAAGATGGTATTTTATTATTTTGTTTCGTTTTTCTCAGAAAAGCGTCATTGCATCTCACGTTTCCAGCAAATATTGAATAGGTCTGCTTCCTCATGCCCACGGTATTGGAGCTGGAATCAACTATGGTCAGATAGCCAACAACCTCCCCTCCCCCTCTCGTGTTGCAATCCTCCTCCAGTCTCTCGATATCAGGAGAGTCAAACTCTACGATGCCGATCCAAAAGTATTGACTGCTTTCACCAACTCCAACGTCGAATTTATAATTGGAATCGGGAACGGGAACATCGACGACATGATGGATTCATCGAAAGCACGAGCTTGGATAAAGCAGAACGTCCAGCCCTACCTTCCTCAAACTCGAATTACTTGCATCACCGTGGGAAATGAAGTGCTTTCTGGCAATGATACCACGCTGATGACCAAACTCCTTCCAGCCATGCAGTCCGTCTACCATGCGCTTGTAGCTCTCGGGTTGGATAAGCAAATAAATATCACCACGGCACACTCCCTTAACGTACTGGGAACTTCGTATCCTCCTTCAGCCGGTGCCTTCAGCCCTGCCGTAGCTCAATATATGAAGCCAATGCTCAATTTCCACGCCCAGATCAAGTCCCCTTTCCTTATAAATGCGTACCCTTATTTCGCCTACAAAGCAGATCCACAGGGTGTCTCGCTGCAGTATGTGCTTTTCCAACCCAACGCTGGGCTCACCGATCCCGTTTCAAAGCTGCACTATGATAACATGCTATATGCTCAAATTGATTCTGTTTATTCTGCAATCAAAGCAATGGGACACACGGAAGTTGATGTTAGGATTTCTGAGACAGGTTGGCCGTCCAAGGGAGACCCTGACGAGGCGGGCGCCACACCCGAGAATGCTGGCATGTATAATGGCAATCTGCTGCAGAGGATTGCTGCGAATCAAGGCACTCCAATGAAGCCATCTGTTCCTGTTGATATATATGTTTTCGCTTTATTTAACGAAAATCTCAAGCCTGGACCGACATCTGAAAGAAACTTCGGGCTGCTTTATCCAGATGGAACTCCCGTCTATAATATTGGATTGGACGGAGACGGAGACGGAGACGGAGACGGAGATCTCCCTTCACTACTCTACTGGTCATCTTCTTCGTCCAAGGTAAGAATCGGTATGTGTTTTATGTTGAATTCCGTCGTAACCATTTTTCTGGTAGTATCCAATGCTTTTGGATGGTCATCCGGACGTGGAGGTCGAAACACGCTACGAAGATTGATTTTTAAGATTGGTATTAAGCTGCTTGTGATTATCGTATCCTTTCCAATGTTCTGTTCAACTTTAAAGATTGTGCTCGCAGGATTTAGTGTTGGGCATCGTGAAAAGAGGGAATGGGGGGAAGCAAGTACCAGATTAAATTCACATGTACACTTTTTAATCTTCAACTTAAGGTATCTTACTTGTAATATACTTAATAATAAATTGCCAAACTTTAAACATAACAAAAATAATAGAAAGACAAAAAAAACATTTGTTGCAGTAACAGTAGTAACAGAAGGCACTAATAGTTGTAATGAATACGAAATAAGTTTAAGAAAAATCACATATCTTCAAAAAGTAAAGATAGGTAAATATAGTTTTGATTTACCTTTAGTATTTAAAATTAGTACTTTCACTATTTTTTAACTTTTCCATTTTAGTTTTTTAGGGTGATCAAGGTTTATCTCCTCTCCTCCACATCTTTCTAATCTTAATACTTTAATGAAAATTACAAAATCAATAGAAAAATGCTCCCGATGTCATTATTAGGAATCTTACTTGTTGTCATCTGTTCAGATTGATGGGATATGCTCCCGTGGCACATTTTTTTTATGTACGTGAGAGATCATACGTTATGCGACATGTTCTTTTTGGCATCGAAACCGAAAATATGTAGCTTGTGAGATTAAATGTAGCTATCGATCTAATGGGCGTGGGCCCTCAATCACCCTTTAGATGCATGGGCCGGTGGATTACATCAGCTACCAAAAATTGTGTTCTTTCAAAAATAATGACTTTAGTAAAATTTACTAAAAAAAGATTTTCATAATTTGAATTGATAAAAATGTATTGTTTCATTTTTATTGGAATTGATCGTAATCCTATCATAAATAGGTAATATCCTAATCATATTCTACAAGTGGTCCATTCTTTTTCCTTTCTTTTTTTGGTGGCGATGACTTCTGCTTTTTAGTTGCTGCATGCATTCTGGTCACTCATTTATCTTTGATCTTTTGCCTTCATGTCTGGCAGATTTTATCTGGACTCGGATTGTCCACGTTGCTTATGATGACTTTATTCTGAGACGTTCACATCGCTTCAACGGACCTTGATGAATCCGTCGGAACGTTGGAAGGTCTCCGAAGACAGCTATGATCTAGATTTAAGATTTTGAAGACGAATTTATTTATTTATTCACCAAAGACATACAGGTACAATAAACCATTTTTACCATAAATTCCTAAATGTAAAATTGAGTGGCAGAAAAGCATGCATCTTTCGGCTCCTACCGGACAACCGTGGTAGATGATGCGTCACATCTCTTACTATCTTGTAGAATTATTATTCCTCTATCCGCACCCACCAAAAGAAAAGGTTGAGCACAACTTTCTGATACGAAAGGAACCGTGTGGTCTTATTTTTGCCATCTCCTGGATAACTGTTAGCCTCTTACATCATTAGTCCGTCCCTCTTGAATAATTTGTTTCTTCGAAGCAGAGGTTACAACGAAAACAGATGGAGACATCTGAAGGCGATAGGGAACGTTGAAATTATCTTGATTTGCACTCACTTTTCTTCTCAGCCACATCTGAATCACCCGCATCTGGCATATGTAGATTTTGCAATACAATGCTGAGTATTAATCTTATTCTTTGATTCATATTATTTATTATTAATGAAACAAAACAGTGGTAGATTTTTTTCTTCCAATTTTAGATTTGTTCGCACCATTATATTGGGGAATTTTTTAGATGCATTTGTAAGTTCACTAAAATGCTTGAACATTTTACAACTTCTGAATTGTTTGAGCTTAAAAAGCATTAAATGCATGAAGGTCGAAAATGAAGACCTTGAATTGCCAAGACCAAAGGAGTGCTTATGCCAAAATATTAAATCTTTTAGTGAGAAGTAAATTAAAGGAAAACGAAATTTTAGGGTTTTTTGATTAAGAATTTACTTTCCAGTAAAAAAATAGATACAGGCATCATGTTTTTAACACACTTTTCGGCCCAATAGAGATTTTTTTTCCCGTCGAATGTCTTTTCGAGACGTCCAAATCCCGTAGACAAAAGTACCTATCGCCCGTCGTGCTTGATTTCCATACAATTGTTTAAATGTGAAGCGGTCCACGACTGGTTTAACATCAGAGGGAAGGAAATTGGGCACGCGTCCAACAAAATTGAAAGAGTAGACTTATGACCTTCGGTTATGTAATCTCGAACCTGCAATCTCTAAAACCGTATGCCTTACGATAAATTTTAATCCACGTTCCGCACAGCCTCAGGATATCCCGACCCGATGACCTCAAGGTCCACTTTTTAAAATGTCAAAACAAAGATGACTATAACGAGCATGAAAATGCGCAACCGAAAACCAAAACAAAATAACGTGGGCACCTATCATAAATGATGAATGCAGGGAATATGTAATCTAGGTATCTCCTCAGTATACCGCACTAGGATTTCCAATGGTTAATCAACTCATGCTAAAACACGATCGTCGAAGGTATCACCCCTTGCAAAGATTTTGTTGTAAGTCACCATGCACACCTTTAGCCTTTTGGAACGTTACGACAAACCACCATGTAATGACAACAGTGATTTGTCGAGAAACACCGGGTACACCTCCGAAAACAAAAAATTGTTTTGGAACGATGCTTCGTCCATAAAAATCGCATGCTTGTGAGACATGATAGGCATCAAGATATTTACTATATTACAAGATGGCACAAGAAACGGCGAACAATAGCAGGAAGCGGAAGTTCCTTCCTCCGTGCATCTAGCCAACGATGAAGACAGAAGAGTAAAACCCTTGGATAGAGTCGAACCCGAAATCAGATCACAAAGGTCACAGATCAAAACAATGCAGCAACGACTGATGTGCACGCACCTTCAACTTTGACAAGACTTGAAGCCTGTATGCATTAAATATAAGACATGAACCTGTAAATGCCAAATCTTCCGTGGTTGATTTCTTCCTGCTAAAGGTGAGTTGCCGGTACTATAAACATTGGGACGGAAGAGGTGTATTCATCAAACTCGCATAATATTAGCTGCCAGAACGGTTTGAGATTCCAAGTATGATTTAATCAATCTGCTTGTTCAATTTCCCTGAATCTTCTGTTCCACTCCTTCACTTCGTAATCTTGATCGGATAGATCTTTTTCTGTACTGTACACAATCCTTTCCGACCCAATCACAGTTTGCCGAGCCACGTCCCTTGCACTAAGAAGCTGGGAATCCAAAATAAACAAAAGTGAAATGTCAACAAGAGATGTGTCTATCATGTTGCCTTGTAGATAGACCTTATCCCCAGCAGTGGGTTCACAGCTGGGCTTTATCTTAAATATAACCTTTTAATTTTTGCAAAAAGGACATACTTTTTTGCAAAGCCCAGCCAAAAAAATTTAAAATACACAAAATGCAACACGGCTCTGGCATTCAAATTTCACAATATAGTAAAAAAAAGTGAAGTGGCAAGACAAGGCGGCCATGGGATGTTACCTTCCTTCTAAGCGATGGACTTGGTGCGGCAAGAGCTTCAGCTCGATCTTGCCTAGCCCGATTTCTCTTTTCTATTTCTCCATTTCTTTTGGCAACAAGGAGCAACCGGAACAGTGGAATTGCAAAAAAGGAAACTGCATATATCTGCATGAAATTGCTATCCATTAGCAAAACGCAGGGGTGAAATCTATAAAAGAATACCCCGGTCAAACTCCATACAAATCATCAACAGAATATACTTTAGCAGTTGAACAAAATAACATTCTGTAAACCAAGAGTAAACATGATAGATATCAGTGACTTGGAATCTATTATTATCAATATGACTAAATGAAGCTTAAATGCCCCATGACTTTAATTTATGAATCCAACTTAACTGGAATGATCCATATCTTTCTTGCATAACAGTGGAAGATCCTCTTCACCTTCTTCCAGTTTCACAAAAAGGAAAAAGAAAAAATTCTAGCCCCCATGCATTGTGTTTTTAGGTCGTGTGTGACCACTTTGGATCATCATTATCTCACTCTTGCATACAGGTGGATGTGTGGACAGGCAAGTTTTCTTTCTTGCTCTAAAGCCATATCATGTATGAGACATCTGACTCAGAATCCATTGTCTATGTAGAGATCCATCTATATGTCATGAACTCCAGTCCATACATTACCTATGTGGAACTATCATAACATATAAAAACATAATGAGAACCAATAGAGATCCATCTAGGAGGTGTTTGTGTACATAGAATTAAACAGAAATGAATCGAAGAGAATTCATTTCTTGATGAAAATTGAATTAAATGGAAATAAATTCAATATAAGAGTATTTGTACACTTATCAAAATTGAAAATATGATTTACCGAAGTTTAATGATACATGACCACGAAAAATCTACTGAGTGAAAACGACAATACGTGATTGTGTAACAACTACTAAGGTTGTATAAGATAACAAACATGGTTGATTTTTCTTCAATTCACATGGAGGGAAGTGAGAATTCAATTTTCAACCCTCCTTTTATACTCATAGGAGTTAAAAATTGAATTCTTCACCCTCTTTTTGGCACAAAGGCTAGAATTGGGCGGAATTAAATTTCCCTTTAATTCAATTCCACCAAATTCTAATAGCACAAACACCCCCCTAGAATGAAATGATGGGTAATAGATTATAATGATGTAGGACAACCACTAGCATTTACAATAAAATGAAAAAGAAATGTCAACACTAGCAAGACTATAGATTAGGTAATACCTGGAGAACAGGAAATAAATCGGCAACAAATGAAATGAGTCCCTTCGATGTTACTACAGAACCTCTGAAAAACAAAATGGCAAATGTCATAACCTCATGAAACATCTGCCGTGCAAACACAACAAAAAAAATAGTAAACAAATATAGATGGATGGATGGATGGCATACGTCAGAAGTTGTCCCAGAATAACAACTCCAAACAAATTAAGTCCTCCCAAACCAATCACCATGGCCCTTTCTGAAGGCCTTGTTTTGCTGAATGTCACAAAATCCACCAGAGGAATAAAAATAGAATACAGAAGTCAATTAAAAAATTTAAATCATACTTTGCATGATCAAGCATAAAAGAAATTTAAAATACTTGAGAAAAAGTGTATTATCAAAATTTAAAACAAGAAGAAAATAGTAAAATAAAACCTGAACACCCATTTTTTCTCTCGAAAGAACTCATCAATTCCACCAACCCATTCATTCCACTTCTTTCCAACATATTCCTTTCTACCAACTCTTGGAGAGGAAGCTGTCCGCTGCAAAGATGGAAACCTATAGAGTATATCTCCCTGCATGACCATTGATTCCAATGATCAAATCAAAGAGTGGATAACCGGACACAAGAGGAAACACTTTCTTGAACAAATACGAGCAAGCAACATACATAATATTTCTCAATTTTATCTCAAACAATAAAATAATGTATAATTTATGTTAGCTGTCCATACGTAATTATAATAAAGCAAAATAATAAAAAATAACAATGAATTTCTGAATATGATGGTATTACAACGTCTACCTGCCATGTCATAAAAGTATATCTTTAAATAATCAATCTGAAAATATATTTTATTTTTCTGTGGATTAGGTTTCATGAACATTTTAGGATTTCATGCACATAGGAGTTAGGCCAGCCTTCTCCCGAACAACCAGTTTTGAGAAGCCCAAAGTCCAGCAAGTAGTTGAAATCTAAAATTTATACATATCTTCTCATAAAAAAGATGCCAACTTTACATAAACTACATGTGCCGATTTTACATAAACTACACGTGCTGATGTTATTGAAGAGAATGCATATGAGGAAGACAACCTTGAGGATCAGTAACTCACTTCTTCATTCACTTCTGGGTGCCCATCAAATCGTAACAACACAGGCAAGATGTATGATTCATCATCCTGTATTCATCAAGAAACCAAACAATATGCTTATAATTTTGAATAGATCAATCATTCATGTAAGTAAATCAGAGGCAAGCTCTCCAAAAAGAATGAACAATTTACTATGGCATATTTAAGTATAGACACAATTCAATAAGAATTTGGTAAATACTAAAAGTATGGTCACTTCTATTTGATATTGAACATTAACACAAAAAGTATCCATTTCTCTATGAATTTTGGTGTAAACAACAAATCACAGCACATTTATGGCAAGAGCTCGTTATTGATGCAATCTAATGAAAGATACAATATTGTATATACCAAAGTATCGATGTTAGGCAGAACATCCAGATATGGAGCAAGTTCGTCTCCTGTGACCACTCCCCCATTTGAAGATATGAATTGTCCAATCTGACAAGCAGTTGACAAAAAATAAATATTGCGAAGATTTATATAATAAAATTCTTTGCTGCAATATTTAGTGGATTTTTTATAAAATTTCATGACAGGCAAATATATCATGAGATATGAATCATCAAAGCCCAATGATTCCACTTATAAAGCTAGGATCAACTAGTTTATGTGGCACCTGCAAATGAAAACTGCTAATGATGTGAAAAAAAGAACAAACCTAGTAGAGTCTCCCACCAATGTGAGGTTTAAAAATGGTTCTATACTTCTATGCAATCTTACCTCCACAAGTGAAGAGGTGGTTACCTAGAAAGCTGTTATCAAGTAACCAATAAAAAGGAAAAACAAGCCACTATGCTGAGCAACAAATACTTTAATCATTACCAGTTTCCATCTTTCTTCCTCAAGTCCTCCATTTGGATCACCATCACCGAATACAAATGAGAATACCTACACCAAAATATGAATACTTTGCAGCTTACACAGTTTGCACACAAGAGAGAGGAATAAGAAACTGAAGAAATAAGTCAACCCTCTCTTATTACAGATTCAATGAAATTCATTCCTTTGTCACTTTTCATTTGCTGCCTCTGATAATAATAGGGATCCCAATACCTAGAAATGATCAAGTAAGAAAAATGGAATATCTTCATCAGTTTAATTTAATTGAGCAGATTAGTAGTTTAATACAAACAAACATACTGCAAAAAATGTGATTCAAGATAAGTGATTTACAAAATAATAGTCAAAGCAAGAAATACCAGGATTTTCAAAGCCACTCAATTTTCTCAGGATTCACATTGAAACATCCTCTGGCTGCTAAATTACAACTATATTATGAAGCTTGTTTGATTGGGAAGTGACAGGTGAAAATCAATCATTCAATGCACTATTTAGATTCACAACCTAAAAACCAGAGATTGGTAATAACAAAAATATGTGAAGCACATAGATTTCTATTTATGTGAAAATACGAAAAGAAAAGAGCACTACTTCACTATAATAGTATGTCGTGCTTTTCATGGTCTGATCACAATCGGTATTATATACCTTTTAGCATGTCTGTATTCTTTGTTTCCTATTTGTAGGTAATTATAGTTCATTATTCATGCTTCAAAGATTAATAACAATCATTTTTGTATTCCATGCTAGTTTGACATGTATGCATTGGGGAATCTTCAAACTATGAAGCATAAACCAAGGAAACTAAGCAGTAAGCTAGGGTGCCTTGGGCACCTGGGAAACAATTTAAATATTTTTTAAAAAAAGGTTCACGCATATTTAATAGATTTTTAAATATCTAACAGTGATTATGTATACTTAATAAGAAAAATGGATTTGATACACATAAGCTTCCACAAAAACAACTTGCACAAGGATTACAGATAGAATAAAAAACTGGAGTTATAAGACCAAGATATTCAAAGAACTCTAGAGAAATAACATGTGCAAAGAAGATGATGTACCAGAATAGATCAGATGGCCGGAAGAACATTGTGAAACCTGAATTATATGACCTTCCACCTCGTCTACCACGGTTATCATCTTCACTGTAGATGTAAATAAAGATGACCATTGTCAATTCCTACGCATTTTGTTCAAATGGTAGTATCAAAAATCATCAAAACCTTAGGCTGAAAGGATTTTATCAGAGTGTCTAGCACAATATACAAAGATTATGATGCACAGGGTTAACCTTTAGGTCTTTACCTTTTACTTGAAAGCAGAGCAATAATGGTTGTGTACACAATAATGATAGAAGCAATGAGAGCTGTTCCAAAAGAAACCCTTACTAAGTACTCAGCTGCAGCCTATAGATGAAGGGATCAGCGTCAACAGTCAGAAATTAAACATAACCATGTTATCACTGTGCATGTGCAAATTAGGAATACCTTCACTTTGTTGATAATGGGTTCTACTTTCATTCTGATAGACCGTGTAGAAAGCTTTACACGATAATCTCTTGGGAAAACATAAAGTACATCACCTTCGTCAGAAACCTATGAACAACATCTTGAGATAGATTTCCCTGATTAGATTTAAATGAGACTATATTCTTCACTGTTCAGTGTTAGAACACCATGATGTTACAAGCATGTCTTTGTAATAAGAATATGACATGAACCTAATTTCTGTAAGTGTTTAAGCTCGCCCTTGTCCACGTGCATCAAACTCGTTGAATCACATGTTTAAAAAGAAAAATGACATAATATCCGGAATACTTGAAACGAAAATGGAACAGTGATTGAAATTCAGGGTACCCGGTAATTTCTCATTGGCTTCTCTAGATTCTACGTAAGTATGCATCGAATGACTTTTTCAAGAAGCAACACGGTTGGCACAGAATAAATCCGTAAGCGAAAGCTCAATTACCTCCAGAAATCCGCCAGCATCGGTAGCAATGGCCTGAAGCGCCCTCTCGGCTTCATTCAGTTTAAGCCCGGCCCTCCCTGCTACATCCCCGATCGTGACCCTGCCTCCGAACGAGTCCACGGCCGCCATCGCCCGATCACGCACATCCGACGGCAGTGTGTCCGTCTCCACGCGCTTCCCGGGCCTGATCCCTGTTGGAATCCGCACGTTCGCTCGGATCACGTACGAACCGTACCTTGACAGGGTCAGACGGCGGTAGGAGACAAGGGAACGAGTGCGGATCGTGAGAGCAGTGTTAGAGGAGAAGGAGAAGGGGCGGGGCTTGGCCGGAGAGAGACAGACGGCGACGGAGGCCATCGCTTCCTCTGGCGTACGAGTGAATGGTGAGGGTTTCGATTTTTCTACAACATGGGAAGAAGGGAACCGGAGAAGAGAAGAGTGCGCGCGCTTCGCCTACCTCGCCCTTTCTCTGGTCTTCGGGATGTGATTGTTGGAGAGATAAAATTAGGCGTAAAATTTATATTTTTAAAAAATTATATGATCTATAATATAAATATTAAATATTAAAATTATTTAATAAATATTATTATAAATTACGATATGTTGTAAAAAATAAAGATATATAATAAAAGAAAAAAATACTTTGTATAAAGTTATTCTTAATTTAATAATTTATATTTAATTTAGATTATTTAATTTTTTTAATAATTTATCTAATTAATATAATTTTTATTTCTCTTTTCTTTTCGTATATACTACAATCTTTATAGTCTAGTTGGTATTCTTAAGTTCATATCTATGAAGTATTATGCTTAATAATATCAATAATAATCTCTTCTTTTTTTTTTTTATTGATTAAAAAGTTATAAATATTTTTTTAAAATTTTTACACTATATCACTATTTTTTGAATTCCTATTTCCTTATCTTTTAAATCTCTCTATGTGGTATTCCTTTATTATATATATATATATAAATAAATAACTTAAAATTAAATACCAGCGTAAAATATATTTTTATAATAATATTACTAAAAATTAAATCCCTAATAAAAAACACGAAAACAAACGATACCACGTCGACGGTCCGGTTTTATCATGCGAGTGGATGAGATGGCTGTAAATCGTCCACGAAAGTGCTCGTGGGAGCCACGTGATAAGTCACGTGCATTTGTTTTTAAATAAAAAATAAAAAATTGATTTATTATATACATAATAAATCTTTTCTTAATATCAAATAATTAAGATGACATTTTTCTCTGTTATTGAAAAGAAATCATCATCATTAAATAGTTATAAAAATACGATAAATTTTTTGTTTCTCGATTTATATAATTGTCTTGATCAAAGTAGACATTAATAATGATTATTCGATCAACATACGAAAGTATCTATTGCTTTTTCACAATCATTACATCATTTATACTTCAACTTTTAAAAAAATCAATCTGAACTAAAAATGCTAAATAAAAAATTCATATCTACAAATATTTTGAAAATGTGAAGTTATTTTGAAATGCATTGAAACTCGTTAATTTTTGTTGATTAAACATCAAATTTCAAGGCACATACCTTGTATTTAATTGAATTTTTAATGCATGGTGAAATCGAGTGATTGAGCATGCACTCTGTCCTCCTTCGCAGACGATCGCCATGTCTCCGTCTTCTCCACCGATCCTTGCTCTTCTTCTCCTCTACCACCGCTGTCGTCGTCGCCTCACGCCCACCACACCCCTACCGTTGCAAGCTTGACAAGGAAGAGCAAACACGAGAGGAATCAGAACCTGTTGCCAACCGCTCCTACTGGAGCAGAAGAATCCACTCCCTCTGCTCCGCCGACGGCAACGTCGATGAAGCCCTCCGACTCCTCTACCAGCTTCGCCTACGTGGGTACCAGCCCGACTCCCTTAATCTCTCCAGCATCATCCACGCCCTCTGCTGCTCCGGACGATTCCACGAGGCCCACCAGCGGCTGCTCCTCTCGGTTGGCTCCAACTGGGTTCCAGACGAACGCACCTCGAACATCCTCATTGCTCGTCTTCTCGACGGCCGCATTCCTCACGTCACTCTTCGAGTTTTCCGCCAGTTGGTCACCGCCAAGCCTGGGTTCCTTCCGTCTCTCACCAATTACAATCGCTTGGTCGCTTGTTTCTGCTCCGTGTGGAAGCCGGGGAGTGCTTACGACGTTCTGGCGGAGATGAAGAATGTAGGGCACTTGCCCAACGTTGTTTCTTACACGGCCGTAATCGATGGATTCAGTCGGATTAGAGATATAGTCTCCGCACAACAGGTGTTTGTGGAAATGTTGAAGAGTGGTATTCCACCCAATGCACTTACTCACAGTGCCCTGATAAAGGGGGTTGTAAGAGCAAGAAGGATCGATGAGTGGAGGAGGTTGGTGGGTCAGCTTTGGTGGAGGATGGCAGAGGAGGATGGTCAATCTGTAAACAACGCGGCCTTTGCGAATATCATGGATGCTTTGTGTCGTGAAGGCTTTGCCTCTGAGCTTTTCAGGATCGCCGAAGAAATGCCCCAGGGGCAATGCGTCACCGACACATTTGCGTATGGGCAGATGATCGATTCTCTGTGCAAGACGGGACGACATAACGGTGCATCCAGGATTGTGTATATAATGATGAACAGTGGTTTGACTCCAAGCTTGGTTTCTTACAACTGCATTGTTCACAACCTGAGTAAGAAGGGAGAAGGTGGCTGCATGAGGGCATACCAGTTGTTTACTGAAGGGATTGTGTTTGGTTATTCCCCAGCAGAGTCTACTTACAAGGTCTTGGTCGAGGGCCTTTGCAGAGAAATGGATGTCCCCAAAGCCAGGGATGTCACCGAATTCATGCTACAGAAAGAAGACATCGATAAGACTAGAATTTACAATATGTTCCTAAGTGCCTTGCGCCTTGTAGACAAGCCGACGGAGCAGCTGAATGTGCTGGTTTCGATGCTTCAGAACCAATGCATGCCTGATGTAGTTACTCTGAACACTGTAATTCATGGTTTCTGCAGGATGGGCAAGGTTAATGAAGCCATCAAGATCCTAGACGACATGTTGAGTGGAAAGTTCTGCTCTCCCGATGTTATCACCTTCACTACCGTTATATCTGGCCTGCTAGATGCACAGAGGATTGAAGAAGCACTTGATCTCTTGCATTCCAAAATGTGCAAGTATGATTGCAAGCCTACCGTCGTCACATACAATTTAGTTCTTGGTGGGTTATGTAAACTCCAACATGTCGACAAAGCAATTGATATCTTCCATGAAATGGTGGCTAATGGAGTGGCTGTCAATGGTACAACATTTGCAACAATGATTGATGGGTTATGGCAAATGGGTCGAGTGCTGGAAGCTAAAAAGTTTTGGGAAGATGTCGTCTGGCCATCAAAAGTGCACGATGATTTTGTTTATGCAGCAATTGTCAGAGGACTGTGCAGGATGGGCAAACTCGGTGAGGCCTGTGATTTTCTATATGAATTAGTTGACTGTGGAGTTTCCCCTGGAGTAGTGGTTTACAACATACTTATCGATGGTGCCTGCAAATCTGGGCTGAAGAAGGATGCATACCAGATGGTGGCCGAGATGAGAAAGAATGGTTTATCCCCGGATGCTATTACATGGAGGATGCTAGACAAGCTGCATAGGAATGCAAAAAAGGGTCATGCTTCCTGCAGTGTCAATCCAGAATCTGAACTGATGGTAGAAGAGAGCATTCTGCATCTGAAGTCAGCTCATAGATGTGAACAGGAAGCGAAGAACATGAATAATGAATATGACAAGAATTCAGAGATGGGTAAAGTCTCAATGTTGAGCGTGCACGAAGATTGTATTCCTTCAAAATCAGAACCTGAGGAACCATTATCTAAACTCGCAAGAAGAGTGTTTGGGTTGATCACCTATCTTTGATGCTTTGATCGTGTATTACAATATTTTTGCCAAATTTTTCTAGGCGTTTGAAAAATGTCGGATGTATATGATTGATCATGCATATTTTTCAAGCTACCGTTGAAAACATAATGAATGATCTATTTGATAAGAAGAGTGATAGTTTGATTGATTAAAAACAATGATATTCATAAGCTCTAACACGATTTGAATTGTAGTGAATCCAGAAATCATTGCCACTATCAAAGAAAATCTGCTGAACACTCAAATTCAATTAACGTTGACCTCCCATGAAGCTAATTGGAAACCAAAGAAAAATGTAAATCATCTACAGTATTTATAATTGACGATGATGAGTGAGCATAATTAGGGATAAACAAATCCTGCTTAACTGCATAATTGTCAGGTGTGTCAAGCATATTTGGCTTAATCGACATTGTCAACATGTTTCCTCAGAAATGGTTGGAAAGTCATTGTATAAATAAGAGTAAGATGATTGCTCTAGTCAAGTTAATCATATCATGAAAATAAAGAAAATATGGAACACAAATTTGTACCTTTAGAAAGTATAGGAAATTGTTATAAATGATAATAAATAACAAATCAAATTTTTTATTATTTTTTATTATTTTTTATACTTTTTAAAGATACGAATCTCTTTTAAGCAACTCTGATTAATCTCATTGAAAAACAAGTATGAAAGTAGTCCATTAAGTTATGATTGTGTTTATTTGAATGAACCCTAACTTCTTGTATTGTACGTAAAGTATTTTAGTTATCTTTATTTACAAATAAACACAACATCTTATGGTACCAAGAGTTTTCTTAGTGTAATATTTAGAGATAAAGAGATTTTACTTATTGTCCATTTTTCCTAGCCTCTTATTTAAAGCTCTTGTTCCAAAGTTGTAAATAACTATTTCACCCATTTCAATATTAGACAGTTGTTATAGAAATTTAAATTTTTTTTAAATTAGTGAAGATATACTTGAAAATTAAAATTAAGAAATTAAAATAATAAACAAATGCAACCTTCCTAAGTTCGTTACGTAAAAGAAGATCAATTTAACTATATACTCACCTATATTAATGTAATTATGTATTTGTAAAAGAAATTAATTAATTGAATGGAAGAGAATTCGTAATTTTCAAAATGATAGAAAATAAATTTTTTATTTATTATTTTTTATTAATTTTTACGAAACATATGAATTACAATAAATTATTTGTACTTTTTAATTTTTTTTTTGAGATTATCTCGACAACCCTAGAATCTGACGCCATCTTCCTTTCCCGGCGTCATCTTCTTCACCGCACATAATCGCGCCCCAACCTCGCCGCCGGCCAGCATCCTCCCTCCGCCTCTTCTCTCCTTCTTCCCATCGCCTCTTTCTTCTTTCCCATTGCCTCCTCCTCCTTTTCTATCGTCTCTTCCATCTCACCTTCGAAGTCGTCACTGTCGTCCCAGCCTCACCGCCGCCCTCTGCTTAACACTAACCTCCGACGGCTCACTGAACAGGTAGAAAGCATGCATGAATGGCGTTGGAATACTCGCTCACCATCATAGCCTTCCTCTCACACTCTTGTACAAGCGGAAAGCGTGCGTGAATGGCGTCGGGATGCTCCACTACCACCACGTCCTTCCCCTTCCCTTGTCCCATCCACTTGCCTATTCTGCCAATCCTGCAACGGATCAAAGCTGCCTACCACCACCATTGCCTTAGGAACGTCTCCATCTTCTCGATCACCTCTATCTCCTTCTCCGACGCTACGTTCTCCTCGATTACCTTAGGAGCGCCTGTGTGTTTGATGAGGTTTTCGTACGATATTGATATTGAATTGTGAACGTGCACTGGGCATTTTAGACAATTGCGAAATCGGTTCGGTCCACCCTTAGAGCCTTTTGCTTACATAATAGTATAGATTGAGCACACTGGGAATCACGTGGTTTTTGTCTTCGTTGGTTTATAACTAATTTCATTGTTCGTGTTTAGATTTGCTTCCGGAGATCGTTTGCCATTGGTGCTGTTAATTTTTTGGATAATCATGAGCTCTTTTGCTCTACGGTCTTTCTTCGTGCCTCGACAATCAGCAAATTTGCTGTCTCCTTGTCATGATCTCGAGTCCAAGTTGTTTGGTAAGTTGAACCGTGCGAGATTTGTGCATATTGCACAGACTAGATGCTCAAGTAAGTTTTGTGGTGTTCTCGCGTTCATTTCATCTTTTCATTTCTCAATGTTTTAAAAGTTCTCCTACCCCCCTTGCAGAATCTAAGGTGTCTGCATATTGTGCAATCCAGTTCCGACCATGCATCGACATCCACGAGGTGAGATGTCATGCGATTTTTTGTTCTGATTTTTCCATCTATTATATTCTATTTATTAGATAGATGAATGGTAATACCAAGGGATAAACTAAAAAACGATTGTATTAGAAATAGAGTAGGAGTTGCACCAATCAAAGATAAGATGAGAGAAAGTCAGCTCAAGTGATTTGGTCATATCCTTAAATGGTAAAAGAATGAAGTAGTTAGAAGTAGAGAATTAATTAGTGTCGAAGAAATTAAAAGAAGTAGAGGAAGACCTAAAACTACTTGGTTAGGAATTGTAAGAATAATTTTAAATTTATGTAATTTTACTGAAGGATTGACCATAGATAGAATTATATGGAAGGAAAAAAATCACGTGGCCAATGCTATTTAATGGAATTATGGCTTGGATTGTTCTCTATCTATTTGCAAAGGCACAGGGCACAAATTGTCGTCTGACATGTGTGCTCACTAGATTGTTGAATTATGCAATGCTCAATTTCTAATTTAGTATTTCATTTAGTTAACTCTGTTCTGATATCCCTGATGTGAGTTGTGAACGTTTCAGGGAAAAGTTAAGCAAATTGTGGGCTCAAGCCTTCAAGATTCAACAGAAACTGCTTCAAATCTTGTAACTAATTTTGAGTCGGAAAAGTCTCCATCAGAGTTTGCAGATTTGTACAAGCAGGATGGACTCACTGGTGGTCATGTTATCATGTTGGGTTCTGATCTGCCAAGCA
Organism: Amphibolis antarctica; assembly: GCA_024699675.1. NCBI lineage: Eukaryota > Viridiplantae > Streptophyta > Magnoliopsida > Alismatales > Cymodoceaceae > Amphibolis > Amphibolis antarctica. The sequence continues at coordinate 20,219 of JAMKPZ010002622.1, forward strand.
AGTCTGCAGCAATTGAAGCCTTGCATGCCTATCCAGGTGAGCTGCTGCTGATGCTCTCCTTTTCTTCATTCAATGTCTCTTTTAACTGCTGTGCATTGGTCTACACATGTATATTTTTTTCTCAAGCATAGATTTGGATACTTCATATCATGCACTTTTTAAGTTTTGGCAACAATATAATAACCATCTCAATGTCATTTTCTTATGCTCGTGAATATTGACATTATTATGATAAACTTAGTTGGATCTTTTACTTACATTTTCTTATGCCATATCAATTCATTCTGCCAGGTGCCACATTAACATAAACGTGTTTTGTTGTAAGAAATTGATTAGGAATTATGTGGGCGTTCTACTGCTTAATTTATTCTCACAACACTGCTGTTTGAAAAAGTAATTCTTACAGCACCATACATCTCAATCCTTTGTGTTTTAGAATTTGGAATGGTTCAATATCAAATTTTTATTGCAAGACTCTTAGCAATAGAAGTAATCATGCCTTTACTCTACTATTATTAGGCTAGCTAGCAAATGAATATTCTTAGTTGTAGTCCTAGCATTTTAATTTTTCGATTAGTCTGCAGTTTTGAGTTTGAGATATCTTCTTTGCAATTCATACATTAGCATTGCAATTTTCTAGGTGGTTTCCAAGTAGGAGGTGGGATCAATGCAGAAAATGCTGTGAATTATCTTGAGGAAGGTGCTAGCCATGTCATTGTTACCTCGGTTTGTAATTGATTGAAGACCCTCTCTCCATTTGATAGTGTTGCAATTTGAATGTATAAGAGTTCCATCACATGTTTTCTTTATTATGACAACTTCAGATATCTGCAAGAGAAATAATACTTTGGCAATGTTCAATGAATCTCAAAAGGAACTAAATTCAGGAGAAAATGGTTTCATGATAAAAAAGATGCATATCTCATGATTGAAGATTTTTTTAAGCAAGGTTTTCTTCCTAAAGTAGATCTGACAATATTTTGTTGTATTCACTTTTAATGGTACTATAACTGCAATTATATTGTATTATTGCAGTATGTTTTTAGGGATGGAAGAATGGACCTTGACCGGCTTGAACAACTGGTTCATACTGTTGGGAAAAACAAGCTTATATTGGATCTCAGTTGCAGGAAAAGGGTATGTAAATAAGTCGAAACTTCGATTGACAAATTTTTCCTGAGAAAGGTTGTTAACGTTTTTTGTAGATATTGTCTACAACTCCACTTTTCTGATTTTTCTTTTCTTATGGTCAACTTTCACTTGAGTTGTAAATGAAAGAATAATTATCATGTTGATAATTTGAATTTTACTAGATTATCACTTAAGTGATCTGGACTTCAAAATGAATCATTTTAGTACCTGAACTTTTATTTTGCAATACTAAACTTCTTTCAAGGCATCTAGGACGTGTGTTCTTCATTCAGGTTACATATAATTTAAATCTAGGTTGCATGCTTAGGTCGTATGTGTTCTTCATTTTTACTACTTGGTGTCCATATATTTTATGTAATGGTATTCTTCAAATGTTATGACAGAATGCATGTGTATAAAGACCAACAATATACATTTAGAGTTTCTGCTTAGTTGTGTATTTGCGGACCAAATCCCTTTCTTACAGAGAGTTGGAGAGTGGAATGAGTAGATTCATTTCAAACTTGAACTATGTGAAACAGTTTGGTAATGATTATGGAATGGTTTTCCAGTTGCAGATAATCATTCACAAACGACACAAATGTGAACGGTTCCAAGTAATTTGGTAAATATACCGATCTGGTTGAGTACCAGGTCTACATTAAGTCCATGGAATTCATAGTTTGAAGTGCCTTGGAAGCATACTTGAAGACTCACATAAGCATGGATATTTAGATCTATTTTTTGTTACTGGTAGAAATTATTCATTAGAAGCAATTTGCCTTTCAACCAAACCGTGGATGTTTGTAAATGCTTTGAAGTTCTATTAATTTGTAACAGTTTAGACTTTAGAGTCTGTGGTACCATATATGGGTACTTAAATTTTGCTGGGTACTAAAATCGTTGAATTGTTCAAACGTATCAATGAAAGTATGTAAATTTTTTTTAAAAGAGCACTTCTAACAATAAAAAATGTTGCTATTTCATCGTGAGAAAGATGGTGGATGATATCAGAGAATTTCCCAACAGTTCAATATCTAAGCATGCATTAACTTCTTGTGCAGAATGGGAAGTACACTATTGTCACAGATCGTTGGCAAAAGTTCAGTGATGTTTTCCTTGACAAGGAAACACTGAATTTGCTCTCTACATATGCTGATGAGTTCTTGGTTCATGGAGTCGATGTTGAGGGGAAAAGGTAATTTCATTAAATGCCCTTTTTGCTAGATTTGGTGCTAGCACTTGCACATGTCAATTGACTAATGCTATTCATTCATGAATCATGATAGACTTGGAATTGATAAGGAGCTTGTGGAATTGCTTGGTTGCTTCTCACCAGTAAGTTGGTCATAGTTTGAAACAAATTTTCCTCTATTATTTGCAGTATATTGTAAACTAAAACAAGTTCTTTGCTATCTAATTGCTTAGATTCCCGTGACATATGCTGGGGGAGTTACTGATATGGCAGATCTTGACACGATAAAGACTGCAGGAAGAGGGCATGTAGATGTAACGGTTGGAAGTGCTCTGGATATTTTTGGGGGCAATTTGGCATACAAAGACGTGGTTGCTTGGCACCTTGAGCAAGCCATCCCCAATCCGTAATGTCAAGGAATTCCCATGCTGAAAAATCACATTCCCTGTATTCTAAATCAGCAGCTGCAGTGTGTGTTCCTGGTCAAGCTTTTGTGTCAAATGCAATACCTGAGTTGAGTCGTCTTGGCTCAAACACTTGGCAAAATAGCCTTCGGATTTAGAAGAACTGATTCTTTTTGCAGTACATGGCCTTTGTGGAATATGAGTCGACTTCATATTTATTATTAGAATAGTCAAGAAAGAATACAAACAATGAAGAATCTGTGCATTATCATGACCGATGCCCGGCTGTTGCTACCGAATGACTATTGTCATGCTTTTTCGCAGCAAAATGTAACAAATATGATTTATGACATTCTAAGCAAATTCTTTTCTTTTTTTTTGATGTTTCGATCAAACAACTCAATTGTGAGTTTGATGTGTCAAGTAAGCATGGTTGGCATCAGATACGAAGACAGAGTTGATCGCTGCTGCTCGTAGATCGTTCATGTTATATTTTGCGTCAGTGGTACCCGTATGGTTGGTCTTGTATCTTTTGATCAGGAGCTGCTGGTACGTATGCTTATCATTTCTTCAACACTGGTTATGTAGTTGTTTTGGTTGAATATTACCGGTGTTGTAGCTTTGTGCCTCAACAGATTTAACAGAAACACGATCAGCATATGTGCCAAAGTCAATCATTTGCTTTAATTGATGGCTTCTTGTTGCCGGGACCGGCCACTAGCATTTTAATGGTGCAGATGAATTGTTGTGGAAGGTAACAAATTTCTTTTTTTCATTAGTTTATTTTTTATTTATAACGGTAGCGTTTTTTCTATTCATTACTTTGTTCTCAACAGGAGTTTGTCTGTTCATAAACAGTAGTCTTAAAAATGTTTCAAGGTGAGACGACGATGTTTTGGAGAATCCCAGAATCATTGCCAAGGATTACAGAAAAAAGGAACCAAGAAAACAAAATATCATGCGTGTTCTGTCTTGTACTTAGATATCCATCCATGTCTCTTGATTTGAGCCTGTCGATGTTGAACATGAACATACCATCAGGAGGAAGATTGATATATTAGGTAACAGCTTGATACAAACATCAAAAGTATGCTTTATATATGAATATTTGAGACTGGTATTTTTTCAGCAGGCATCGTGGAGCCTGATATTGTTGAAGAGAGGAGGTTCACGTATTCGAGAGATTCTCTCTTCTGGTATGCTTTCCAAAACAGGCTTCCATGCTCTGGAGGGGCAACCACCACCACCACCACTGCCGCCGCCGCCGCCGCCACTGCCGCCACCTTCTTTGCCCAACAAATCTTGCAGCTCCTGCTTGCGGACAACCAACCTGATCCTCACGACGCCACACTCGTCTTCTGTTTTCACGGTGATATTCTCCAACTGCGGTAGCCGGTAGAGTTGCTTGGTTATCTCCGAATCCATGAACCGGAAAATCGGAAATGCGTCGGGAACCGGGTGATTGGGTGGTTTGGATGGGAGACGATGGGCTCTGAGTTGGTTTACGGTCCCCTTGTCCAGGACGAGGCAATTCCCCATGTAGAAGCAAGAAAGCATTACATATAATTGGTAAGGTGGTGGAGGGATGTCCTTGTATTTAAAGGATTGGTGTGAATTGTAAGCACCCGAATTTTGCCAGAATTGCCAAGATGCCATCCTCGGTGCTCACCACCACTTGCATGCATCTCTTGAGTTGGGCTCCCCCAACCTTCCATCAAAAGAGTACGGCCACCGTAAAATCCCAACAGGCGCTTTGCGTCGTTGATGTGGGCCTCCTTGTGAGTGAGGTAAGCATGACTCGCTTGGGACGTATGAACGCATGCATACTTTGGTGGGTGCAAATAAGTGCTTAGGTGCTTCTCTGGTCTCTGCGCGCATGCTTCCAATGGAGGCAAGCATTGAAGGCTTTTTTAAAAAAAAATTATTTTCTGCAAGGTTCACTGGTGGGTGGCATTGGGTAGTGACTGGTGAGTGGAACGCAGGAATGATATTTTACAATCCTACCATTTCTCTTTTTTTCATCTAAAAATTACTCTTAATGTCATGACATGGGTAGATTCGAGAGATAGTTTTTTTATATTAATCTTATTATAACATTTAATCACATCAATATTAAAAAATATAATTTTAACATTAACATTTAATCATATCAACATTAAAAAATATAATTTTAATATTAACATCATTTATTTAAATATTAAAAGAAATCAATTACCATGATTCGTTGTAAAAATCACCTTTTGAAGTTGAAAATGTTGTTTTCAAATGTAGCCTTAGTTGAGACTAAGGAAAAATGAGATGTGATTTTCATTCACTCTTGTGTTGGTTGTAGATTACTTCTACCTAAATTTTTACTCATCTAAGGAAAATTTGAGATTTGTGTTTTTGAAAAGTATAATAAATAATAAATTAATTTTTGTATTTTCTTTCATAACTTTTAAAGATACAAACCTCTTCCATGGTTTTTGAGAAAAATGAATCCTAACTTGCATGTTTTATTTTATTTTGGTCAATTTCTATTTTTGTGAGCAAACATCATGAAAAGATTATTTTTCTAGTGAATTTTTTATTTAATATCATTTTTTTCAAAATTTATACGTCAGGAAAAATGGCAATCAATGCGACGTATGAATGACTGCCACGTCACACACGTTTGGCGCCACAAAAGACCGATCGCTGCCGCACCGCCAGTCCCCTCTCCTTCCACTCGTCCGAACGAAACCACGGTATGGCCACCGGCTTCCTCACCCTCCGGCCACCGGCTATTTCCCGACCACCGGCCTCCACATGGCGCGTTAAACATTCCAAGGTAAGGTTTTCGACTAGGGCATCTGCTGAGACCCAGGAAACCACTACGTCCTCCTCGCCCGCCGTGTCTCCTCCTCCGGGCTTCAAGCCACCGCAGCCGAAACGGTTTTCGGTTCGGCCTGATAAGTTTCTTGATGTCTTGGGCGCTTCCCTCGCCCTCCCATTTCGCCTCGGAACCGGTGCCTTTGCCCTCGGGTTCGCCGTGCTCTCCTCTTCCCACTTTTTTTTTCCCCCAGTGATTTACAGTAGTCTTTTTTTCTTCTTTTTCGAATCTATATTGGAAATTTGGGGTTGTAATCCGGTCTTTTAGTTAATTGTATTGCTTGCTAGTATTAATATTGAGCCGATCGCATGGGGAGATAATGGTGTTTGTCGAATCTGAAATGCCCTGGATTTTGTGATGAAACTTGTCTAGGTACTCGGCATCCTTTGCATCCGAGAGCGAAATCTCATCAAGCCAATATGCAGCACAAATTGCCGGTAATGGCAACTAGTGATTTCGCGATACTCCTCTAGTTACGTGTTCATGTTTGTGGTATCTTTATTTTTCTGTACCAATGCACTGAAAATCCATTTTCGCTGATTATTGTCCGATTCAATAGGTTTCAAGATTAAAGAAACATCAAAATTAGGGCCTCGCCCACAAAAACCTATCGAGATTTACGAGTTCGAGGGGTATGCTATCTATATCATGATTTAACTACTTTTTGGCTCACAACATGGATCCTCGGTCTCAAGAAATGCATCTATCCACATCATGAAAGAGACACTAATTTTTATGTTTCTTGCCAAATGATGGATCCTCCTCAATTCTGTGGAACATCATCAGCTGTCCTTTTTGCCGTAAGGTAAATGCTTATTCAGTCTTCATCTGCTCTAGGAAATAATAATAAATTCTTTATTTATGACTTTTCATTAGTTTTGTCTGATGTTCCCTGTTTTTGTTTCAATATCAACTGTTAACAACCTCTGTGAATGACTATGAGGACTATCTTGCCATATACAATGTAGACCAAGTTTTTTTGCATGGTGCTCACCCAAACATGCTCTAATCCCACTTCATGGAATGAGCAACGTGAATCTATTTTTCACGGATACTACATCAGGTTTTTATAAATCTAGCTAGGGATTTTTCTGCAAGAAATGGCATTTTGTTACGTGAAATCATTGACTTAAGAGGGTTTCAAAACGTGCAGCCTTTCTTCTGTAGGAGGATTCATAAATGTTCGAAGAAGGGAATAAAAATCGTAGCTTTTGTTTTCAACAAGATATTTGTAGTTAGTTTTTTGTGATTTTGTTGAGAAAGAAAAAAAAACTAATTTTTTTATTTCTTTTATTTTTCTTTCATGAATTTTCAAGCAATGATGTAAACATAATAAAATAAGGTAAACTACATGAAGTGTATATGCGCTGGCAAGTTAACTTTTTCCCATGATGATCATGTTTTAATTAGTGGTTGGTAAGTTAATTACAGCAGTTATATCTGAGACCTAAATTTTGTTAGATTGTTTTCTCATGTGCTCATTTTTAGTGTATCAGAGCTGTTAAAATGACATGTAATCTCACAGGTTAGAGAAATTGTAAGCATATTAGATCTGGATGTCTTGTATTATCCATGTCCTAAAAATGGACCAAACTTCCGTCCAAAGGTTCTGCAGATGGGTGGCAAGAAACAGTTCCCTTACATGGCAAGTAACGTCTCTATACTCTAGTATGACTTCACTGTCCTTAATATTAATTTCTTTTTTTATTAATGCTTTTTTTCTATACATTAAAAAATAAACAGGTTAAGCATATTAGAAAATAATGCAAGTGTTTTCCTTTGTTTTCATAACTCACTTTTCGTACTTCATTTCAATTCATAGTTGGCCATGCTAGTTTTGCAAGGGCAGTTAATTCTTGTTCAGACACTCGTGGGTCAAAGAGAGCTAATACGTTTATTTTGCAGGTAGATCCTAATACAGGTGTTTCAATGTATGAATCAGATGACATAATCAAGTATCTAGTGGATAAATATGGTATGTTTATGTAACATCCAATTATCTATTTATAAGTTTGACATCCTCTCTTTTCCTGTTTCACAGTTTTATCTTAAATGCCACTTACGGTCAGTGGAGAAATGTTTCCAATGCTTTTCGTTTGATGTGATGTTTATTTATATTCTGGATTCATTCTCTTCAGCCATCAGTCTTTTCCTGCTTTTTTTTAAAAAAAAGAGATATCCCTGATCTATTTATGGGATAAGGGTCCATACATCAGTCTTTTCTCGCTTCTTTTATTTTGTTTGTTATCTACAAGTTTCCATGAGTTTTTCTTTTAGATGTGCATGTGACCATTACACCAAATATGGATCTTTGTATATTTACTTTAAACTATCTCATTGCTTCAGGTGATGGTAATGTTCCCTTGATGTCGTCTCTTGGATTATTGACGGTAAGATTTTCTTAGAATACATTTTGTTTTTGTATTAGTCTGAGATTTTTTTACAGGTTCAATGAAATGCTTAATTGTAACTATTTCATTTCTATTTTGTCAACTAGGTTTTGACTGCAGGATTTGCAATGATTGCACGTGGAGTGAAGGTAAAATGCAATCTTCCTTAATTCTATTTTTCAAAATTAAGGCAATTCCCTCAATTTTATTTTGTCTTAAATTCATTTTTGTAATGTTGGAATTCAAGACAAATAAATTCTCTTTTGCAAATTACTTCAAGCTGTATTATTTGGTTGCTAATCATATATTTATACGAATCCAATTCAGTCTGAAATTTTCTTGATCTCTTTATGCAGGGCTCCTCTTATACAGCTGCAAAGCTCCCACAACGACCTTTAGAAATATGGGCTTATGAGGTGTATATTTTTCATTCATGTGTGTAGCTATAGAAAATTATATATAATTCATTTTACATATGATCCATCACTTACATTTCAGGCCTCGCCTTTCTGTAAAATAGTTCGTGAGGTCTTAGTTGAATTAGAGTTACCACACTTGCTTCACAGGTATGTTGCGATTCTGTTTTATCCATATTTTACTTATAACGAGGTAGGTTGGTCCACCTTTGTTTCTGTAATGCATGCGTAGAACTTGTCTATGTGCTACCAAGGCGGAGTAGTTTTTCTGGTTAACGTGGAACTTGTATTGATTGAAAAGCTGGTTGTGCAATGTTTTACGTGCGCTCTACTCTTGGACATAAGAACATCTCCACATTTCAGCAGTAGGGTCGTGGAAGTTTTGTTGCCCATTGGAACGTGTACCGTTGAAATTTCTGACCATTTGTTGTATGTTGTGTTGGCATTGCAGCACCGCTCGTGGGAGCCCGAAGAGACAGGAGTTATTTGAGAAAGCAGGATGCTTTCAGGTTTGCTCCATTTTGTTGCCTGAAGATGTATGGTCCTTAAAACAAGATGTGATTGTTTCATCCATGATCTTGATTTTGGTAGGTGCCTTACTTAGAGGATCCCAACACTGGAGTGAAAATGTTTGAAAGTGCTGAGATCATAGACTATCTCGGGGCTGCCTACGCTCTACCAAAGTGAAATACCTGCTCGGAGGTTGAGATACTGTGTGTGGGCTGACCATAGATTTGGAATTTTATGTTTATTTATTAAATATAGTTAAACATTTGGAATTTTATGTATGTTAGGGCTGCCCATAGATAAAAGTGTTGGGTTTCCTCTTGGAGGTGGCATATAATGCCTGCTTTTTATGTGAGGGCTGCCTATGGATTTGGGACTTTATGTTTGTTTATTAGATATGATGAACAATCTGGATTTATCGAAAAAAGAAAAAACCACACAGATCTGGATTGTTGGGCAGGGAATCATCATCCACTGGGACATGGGCCTAGACACGACCGACCGTTGGATGCGGCTCTCCTTGCGTAACCGCCGCCATCCTCCGAAACGAAAGGCATGACCGTTACCATTTCAAAAACGCGAAATAAGAAGAGAACCGAAAGGACGACAAAAAGACAAAACGGAAGAAGACTTAGAAGGAAGAAGGCGAGTAAAAAAGATATGGGTTGCATTTCGTCCACACTCGCGATGGCCGATCGAGACGGGGAGAGGAAGAGCATGCTCTTCTGCACCGTCGTCCGCGACTGCCCCGACCACGTTGTGTCGCTCACGTCCACCACCTATGGAGCTCTGAAGCTCGACGACGACATTGACGACGTCGCCATTGCCAAAGAGCTGCCGAACAAGTACAGGCCCCCCATGTTGGTGCCCTTCCAGAAGAGCGAGGAGATTGCCGAGGTTATCAACGCCTGGGAGCTGATGAGAGGGCTCGACGACGAGTCTCCGGTGAAGAAGGTGGCGATGCCGGCGGAGGACACTCCGGGGCAACGGCAGAAGAAGAGGAAGAAGCAGAATTTGGAAGTGAAGTACGTTGGGAAGGAGAACAGGGAGGGGCAGCTGCCACCCGAGACCACCAGGACGACCAAATCGAAACCTTTGCATTCGATCGTGGATGGTGCGGCGCCCATGGACCTGAAGATCCAGACCACAAGGAGAGACGCCTTGGTGCCGACGAGGAGGAGCCTCGGCCGCCTGTTCGATCCAGATCTCATCGCCGCCTTCGAGAATGAGCTGTGCCGGGAGAGCGAACGCATCAAGCTGAAGGCATCGGAGACCCCGAGTCTGCTGGAGGCGTTCGAGAAGAAGTGCCCTCCCGGAGGAGAGAGCAGCGTGGTGCTCTACACCACCACGCTGAGGGGAGTCCGGAAGACGTTCGAGGACTGCAACGCGGCGAGGTCGGCCGTCGGATCCTACGGCTTCCAGGTGGTGGAGAGGGACATATCCATGGATTCCGGGTTCAGGGAGGAGCTGAGGCAGCTGATGGGGAGGAAGGAAGCGAGGGTACCGGCGTTGTTCGTGAAGGGGCGATGGATCGGCGGTGCGGACGAGGTCCTGAAGCTCGAGGAGGAAGGGAGGCTTGAAGTGCTGTTGGATGGTGCGCCGAAGGCGCTTGGGTGGTGCTGCGACGGCTGCGGAGGGATGAGGTTCCTCATGTGCACGGACTGCAACGGCAGTTGCAAGCTTCCGGACGAGAAGCAACAGAAGGTGGTCAAGTGTGGGGAGTGCAATGAAAATGGTCTCATTCACTGTCCCATTTGCTGTTGATTTCTACCTGCGCAGGACCTGTTGGTCCACCGGAGATCACAAGATTTCTGGGACATGAGTTTTTATTTTAATTAGTTTCGGTGTCACAGCACAGTATCATTTTAACAAGTAGTTTAGTGAAGACCGAAGATTTTTGAACAATTACCATCTTCTTTCGTAGAAGATGAAGATAAAAAGCTTGCTTCAAAATACTGTCAACAGTGAAGGAAAGACAGACCATTTATGCTATTTGACGTCGCTTCAAAACGCTAACAACAGTGATCACTCACAGATTGAAGCATAAAACTACACTTTTTTACCATCGAAACATTTGTGATGACACCAGGAAGTGAGAGCATCCTATCCTAATTCCTCGTGATAACTACTACAAAATGCCATCCAATCCAAAACCGTCTAAAAAATGATTTTTTTTTTTTTAACCGACAAACAAACCAATAGATGGGGGCGATGGATGGGCTCCCGTCACGGAAGAGGGGGAAAAGAAGTCGGTGGTTTGCTTGGTTTAGAGGAAGTACCGGTCGCGGCAGCGGCGGAAGCTTGCTCGGCGGCCCCGGCCTTCTTCCTCACCCTCTCCTGGAGGGCTTGGACTCTCGCCTCCATCCTGCGGAGCTTCCACCACTTGTACGCAACGAACGCCCCCAGGCCGCCGTAGACCACCATGTACGAACCCCACACATAGGGGTACGCGTCGGCGTGTTCACCTGCCTTCCTCCATCGGCTCTCCACAACCTCCCTCCACCTTCCCACCACGGACTTCGCCTCCCCCTCCCTTCCCGCCTCCTCCGCCATTTCCGTCCCACCGGAGTGCTCCCTAGGGCTACGAAGAAATTGTCAGAGTGTAAATGTGAAGCCCGTAACTTGTGACTTATTACTCCTTAACATTCTTTACAGGGTTTGGAATGAAAATTCCCTCGCGTGAATAAATCGCGACGGACGGAGTCGAGAAGGCGGGAAAATCCGGGTCGAGAGTTCCGATCCTAGGGTTTTTGGCGGGCGATCATGGCGAAGAAGGGGACGGGCGGTGAGCCGGTGGCTGCTGCGGTGGAGGAGCTTCCGAGGAGCATCGTTCGGAGGATAGTGAAGGGCAAGCTCGAGCAGTTGGCTACTACTTCTTCTTCTTCTTCAAAGACTAAGGGCAAAGGAGCGAGACGAGAAGGAAACGAGAACGACATGAGCGTAAACAAGGAGGCTCTTCTCGCCTTCTCCGAAAGCGCGCGCATCTTCATCCATTACTTATCGGCAACGTAGTGAACTCACACCCAATTTTTGGCAGCTGTCGTGTAACCCTATCCCATCCTCGAGTTCTGAAGGACGTGTACTTTCTGGCGCAGGGCGAACGACATATGCAGGGAAGCAAAGAGGCAGACGATAAACGCGGAGGATATTTTCCAAGCTCTCGAAGAGATCGACTTCCCCGAGTTCGTTGCTCCCCTCAGGGCTTCCCTTGAAGGTACAACATCTCTGCCCAATTTCTTCACTCCCACAGATGCTATTGGGTGCCATAGGATTTTCTGCAGTGACGCTGCTTGTGACCCTTGTTACCGTGCAAAGAAAGATCCTCTATTTATCTGCTGTTTTTTTATTACTAACTGCAACAATTCTAGAGATTTACCCAATTCCCAATTTCCCATACCCTACGTGATGCGGTTGCAATTATAATTCAGGGGAATTCAAAACAAAATAAAAAATCCAGAATGGTTCAACCGCTAGTCTGTGGTTGGTCCCTCGGCAATATGTGTGTAGAGTCCAAACGTATAAGAAGATATATGTAGGTTTAGCGATTCTGGTTTTTCCTACCTTGCCGTGAATGGGATTTGTTTTCGCGTTTCCCTTCCATTTGGTCACATTCCTTTGTAGTTGTGTTTATAAAGTGCTGAGGTATTCTGCATTGCTGCCCCCATTAGATTATAGGCGAAAGAATGCAGACAAGAAGAAGTCCGCAACAACGGAAAAAGAAGCGAACAAGAAACGCAAAATGGAAGAAGAGGAAGCTGCTTTGGAAGATGAAACCGAGACGAAGGAAGCCGCAGCTGCAGCGGGTGATACCGATGTCAATGGCGAAGACAGTGATAAATGACGCCGTACCTATCGTTATCTGTCGATCATGATAGGAATTGCCAACGGTATTTGAATATGAAAATTTTCGACATGATGGTCGGCGTACTGATTATTTGTTCCCTTCCTCCTGCTGCTGCTGCTGCAGCTGATGGTGTCAGAAATTACACGTATCTTTTCTGTACAATGAGTTTGGAACGGCAAAACGGTAACAGTCAGCCAACCATAAATTGTTTGAATGCCCTCAACCTCAAATTTTGACCCCACAATTCATGAATGTAGACTTTAATAACATTTATCTAGTATTAATATTACAAAATAGGGGGAGGGAGTGTTTCCTATAATTTTACTGAAAATTAAAATTCTTGAATTATAACTATTTACGTAAATGTATAGATGGCAATAATTAGATTTGTGATAAGTGCTTGTGTAAATGTGTAATCTCCAAGACTGTTGTTGTGGGGTATCCTTAAAAAACTCGAGGTACGTGTGAACCCCGAGTTTATATTTAGGCATTGTTTGGTTAAAAAAATTTTACTATGTATTTTATTTTTTTATTATACATTATAGAGGTAATATTTACTAAATAATTTTAATATTTTACATTAAAAATTATATTAAAACATTTACATTATAAATTACGTAATTTTTTTTAAATATAAATCTTATTTTACCTAATTTTATCTCTACAATAAACACATCCTTAGGCTTTACCCTAAGCCCCGAGCACATTCGATCTCATCTTTTTAATTGATAATCTGGACTCTGTTTATACTGGGTTGCTCACCAATTGAATTTCCTATGCAATAGAAATGAAGGCAAGCCGTTCGTCCAAATAAACAGGACAGGAATCCACCACTAAGCAAACAAAAACAGGACGAAATAAGCCATGAATCCACAAATAATACAATAACAATCAATATCACCTTTCAAAAAAAAAGAAACACGGTATCTTAGTGGCCATACAAATCCTCTTTTTCCATCCATTCCGAATCAGCATTGAACTATTCACTAAAATATATGATCTCAAAACTTTTTGTCACTATCGAATAATTTTTGATTTTTTCTCTATTTTAATATCATCCACAAGCCTCGTATCATTATGGTCAAAACATTTAAGGACAATTATCTCGTTTTATTCTCATTTGATGTAACTCTTATATTACAATTTTATTTTGTACGATCATTTCGCATCTCTTATAGAGTTACCATTTATCTATTGAACCAACATTTGCACATATTCTATCTAGCCAAGAGATGGAATCCAGCATATAAAAAGCATTATTGTAGATTATCAGAAACCAATTACCAGGGATAGAGAGTTGGCATTTTGGAGGACCCATGCTGTGAAATGAGTACACAAGAACACCGTTTTATGAGCGCATCATGCAATGACATCATTTCCTAGCAAATAGTCAACGACAATCCCATAAAAGAAATGCTGATTGAGCCATCTCCTCCAATCTTCCACCTTCCAGGAGAAGGATACAATCTGCCTAGAACTGTTTCCTAACGATGGGCAATTACTATCACCTACAAGAGGATATCAGACAACACTGTCAAACATGGCAACAATAGATTAAGCAATGAAATGTTATACTTTCGGGAAGAAAACTAATGAAATATTATACAAGAAATCTGGCAGTGTCATCCCTTTTCTTCCTTCATATAGATTTTTTTCTTCTCATAACTGATCAGCCACAATTTGCGATATTGATGTCCCTCAAAATCTGGGAAGCCAATATGGCTGGGTAAGAAGTTATACTATATCAACTGGAGAATGTTGATAAACAAATAATTCTGTGAAAACTGATGTATCGCTTAGAGGCTTATCCAAAAGCAAATTAGTAGATGTGAACCAGAGATGCCAAAATTGGGATGACTTGATGAATATCATAAAAAATTGTAATAAATGGCATTAGAAAAAAACCTTCTTGACTTACAACGTGGTCAAGCATCAGACAGCCAAAAGCTTGTCTAACCAACAACTCTGAAGCACTGCCCAAAGAAGTAGTTGCTTCATCTAGAATAAGTATGGAGGGTTTCTAATACAGTGCTCTTGCAATTACCAACCTTTCCATGTAATGAAGACATGCAAATGTAAGTTCTTCGTGGCTAAAAGCCTACAACATTTTCTGGTATGTAATTGAGTGTACACACTAACAACAATTTGTGCCATAATCCCACTGTGGAATCAGGCATATGAACCTTTTCTTCCATGTATTCCTATCTACAATCAAATTTTCAGTTAAATTATGCAAATTTATTTTTTTTCTCATAATTTATAATTAAGTAAATTGAGGGCTTTGTTTACTTCTTTTAGTTTTTTCTGTAGTAATTTATTTTTGTTTTTTAACTGGTGTATCCTTTTGCCTTTCCACCTAAGTTGATTTTTTCTTATCTTGTTTTCAAATGGACGTAAGCATCTGTTGTTTAGATGGAAGTATGTGTATGTATTAAAATGTGAACAATGCTAAACTTTTGACACAACAATTAACAAGCAAGCTCAAAGAGAATTTCACCTATGCCTTTGGCACCCACTTAGCCGTAAGCCATATTTCATGCTTGTACAATTAGGTTAACATTCATGATAACAACTTAAAATTAATTAGTCCATATTTCTAAAATCGTATGCACTAGTCATCAAAACTGATCACATTGGAAGGTCGTTTTTTTTATTTTAAGCCAAGTCCGTATCTCCAAATGGCAAACCAACTTCCAATCCATTCCAAGAACTCATGGTAAGACCTGAATGGTAGCATTTGCATCATGACAGAAACGAAACTTACATTGGGAAAGAAGAGCGTGCGCGCACAAAAAGTTTCCCCCACATCCGATGCCTCAGCCGTGATCCGAAACGCAACACCGCCAGGCGGAGCACCACCTCCCCCCTTCCCAAAACTCAAAGGTGTCTCCGCAGAACCCTGTCGAACACGTACCGCACGCACCCCGCACACCGCCTTCAGTGTGCGGCCTCCCACGGATCCGCCTGCCGTAGATAGCTCGCGCAACAATTCCCCGTCGCCAGGACCGGCAACGGCATCATCCACTACAGCTCCGTTGGGCGGAGCCGCAACAATTCGTCTCTCCCGCCAAATGATCGCCGTGCGCTTTGGCATTTGGGGAATTGCTTTTGTTGTTTGAAGTATTTGTTCGGAGAACAATCGATATCCATCAAATATTTTTGAATAAATCATCGTTCTCATCCTTCTCCCGCGAATATTAATTTGATATGACTTTTATTAAAATTAAAAATTATAAAAAATTTAAAGATAATTTTTTTTAAAGGAATTCAAATTTTTTTTTGATGTTTGATATAAAAGTTAAAAGATTATTTTTAAAAAAAAAACTTCTATCAAATGAAACCATAATTTTTTTTCAAGAGAATTATAATCATTAAGTAATTTTTTCTCTCTTTTTTTCCTGGTGTTTAACCGAGACAAGGAAAGAGTGGAAATATATATATATATTTTTTGAATGATAAGAGTGGAAATATGTTTGAAGATAACTATTAAATAAATCGTAAAATAAACTGTGGAAATATGTTTCTCTGGTGAAATAAACCGTAAAATTATTAAATAAATTGTAAAATAATAAATGTTTTGTTTTGTTTTTTTCGAGATGCTTGGTTATTTTAATAAAACACCATCCGGCATTCGCGGTTCGTTCTCTTCACCCTCGTCTTCGTCGACGAGGTCCGGCTGGACAAGGTGCAACCTGAGCCTCCCATCTTCTCTGGAAGCATGGAGGAATCGCTTGGGGGGGATCCTCACATCTCTGAGCACAAATCTACCATCTCCCTTGTAGGATTTGAACCAGATCCACGGCTTTCCACCACCTCGGAGGCATGAAATCGGTGGAGGAAGCATCCTTCCACCGCCACCGTTTCCGCCATGTCTCGTCGACGGCCTCCCCTCTTCTCCCTCCTCCTCCTCCTCCTTCTCCTCCTCCTCGCAATTCCTCCCCGACTCGTTCATCGAATCCTCAACGTTGTCCGAGCTCTCGAACCCAAGTCCCTCGGTGCAAAGCTGCAACGACTCCGACGAACTCTTCGGCGTCGGGACCGACGGCGTGTCCAGCGACGGGAAATTGGACCTACCCAACAAGGAATCCATGGACGCGGAGCCGTACGTTTGCTCTTGCTCCAGGGTGATCCTCTTCTTCTCCGGCGAGGAGGAGGAGGACGACGAAGAAGCGGAGTTCTGGAGGGGGGTGGCGTTCTCCTTGAAGTTGTGGTCGCCGGAGATCTCGGTGAAGGAAGAACACGGGACGACGGTGGGCTTGGTCTGAGTCTTCCACGACGACAAGGAGTGGATGAAGGTGGGGGGGTTGTCAGGGAGGGGATTGTCGAACAGAGGGCTCAGGCTACCACAGGCAGCCATTCGGGTGGGTCTGGAAGTGGCGATGGGCGTTGGTGTGGGGAGGAGGAAGAAGGACGACTGGACGAGAGGTGGCCCTGGACGCGAGGGGCATCACTGGCGTGTGTGTGGGGATTTCGCACCCAAGAAGACCAGCTAATCTGGACTTTTTTATTTGTTAATCGTTGCATATATGTGGCATTACCCGTTTCTTAATTAGTCTGTCCTGATAAGATTATGTGCGTGGAAGTTGCACTTCCCCCTTAACTTATTTTGGGTTTTAAAAAAGGTGAGATTTTGTACGTGTAACCTGCTGCCACTGATCCTTGGTTCTCTCCTTACCATTCCTTAAAATAGCCAACAAAGCCAAGGCCACCCTCCACTCCAATTGAAAGCCGTGCATGCGTGCCATGTAATTTGGCACCGAAACATTTTTTAACTACCATTTCCAAATAAAATTGTGTCATTCCTAACAGATTTGATGAAGAAACTGATCAATTATATTACCCGTCATTTCTCCCGATGAGAGAAGAGGAAGAACTCAGTGATTAGAGGGGAAGAGAAAGCAACAAACTTAACAAGTAGAGTGCATTTTCGGTTTCGGGTTTCAACAGCACAAGATGAGTTACGGTCGACGAAGGATGATGATCATGTAACAAAGCTTACGGGGGGAATAACCACCATGTTCCTCTAGCTCTCCCTGGTGGATGAAGTAGATCGACGACGAGAAGCCCTCTTCTGTTTTCCGATCCTCACTGGATTACTTGTGGACAAGTTTCACGGGGACTCCAGCTGGCGACCGTGGTAGTAGAGGTGACCACCAAACGAACGATGCAATAGAAGAAGGATTACTTGTAGTATGAATGCCACATGAACCTGCCATTTTCACCTCCACGCTTCCACTCGCTCGGCTCTGGAATTTATACGACTCACAATGCTTGCTCCCTTCGGTTTGTCTGCTGGTGTTGTAGATACAAGTGCCGGTTGCCCATTTACCTTCTTCAACCCCTTCTTATGTTTCGGATTACTTGACTGGGCACCCTTCTTTTTGCGGCAATTCGCATGACCCCCCGCCTTAGCGGCATTGGCCACAGATAGTGACCTTCT
The DNA here is from genome assembly GCA_024699675.1 of Amphibolis antarctica. Taxonomy (NCBI): domain Eukaryota; kingdom Viridiplantae; phylum Streptophyta; class Magnoliopsida; order Alismatales; family Cymodoceaceae; genus Amphibolis; species Amphibolis antarctica. Next base: position 38,397 of record JAMKPZ010002622.1, read on the forward strand.
CTTCAAATCACCCCCACGTGTTGCAACTTCAGGTGACCGTCCATTGGTTGATAGACGCATGGGTCCAGAAACGGTGACATGAGCCAAGCAGGAATTTTCCGCAAATGAATTGTCAACAGGAGGGAATGCATTTTCCAGGATGGGGTCCTTGTTAGCAAAAGTTTTCTCGGGCCCTTCTACCGTGCAACTCTCCAAGCCAAGCTGTGAAGGACTATGGTGTCCATCTTCATCAGGGGGGTTTGAATGAGACGCAGAAGCAGCTTTCAGCACAGAGTCTTGCCTTTCTTTTAGTGTCCTTTCAATCAATGTCTTGAGAAAATTCATCACTTGTACTGCATACATGAGTGCAGTCAAGGGATCGTCCATCTGCAGAGAAAGAAAATCAGAACCCAATCACAACAACTCATGCCCCTTTCAGGGAAGAAAGAATTGCTATTTTAGAATCAAGTTCAATGTTGATTACCTGACTCATGTTTGGGGCGAATACCATTGCAATATTGCGTGCATTCATCTTGTTATGATGCTCCTCTTGGACAACATCAGCCATGAGATTGATAGCCCAATCCAACAATGCAGCATCAGTTGCTGGCAGAAGCTTCACAAGGGCAACACATTCCTCTTCTGTGTGGCATTGCATAACTTGCTCGGGTGTGAGTGTATCCAGCACTCCCGTTGGAAGTTCTCTAAACCAGGCCTTCAAAAAAAACAGTTGATCAACTAACTCACTGAAAAGTAGGGTACCATCAAATGATCTCATTTGAGCAATGTGACTCTGTCAGGTAGGCTCTTAACAATTGAAACAAAAATAAGCAACTGGTTGTACTAGACAGGGAGGATTTCATGAAGAGACCAAAATTTGTCGGAACAGCCTTGATTATGCCATATTTGTCCAAATTATTTATGCCAGGTGATATATTACATCTCTCCGTGAACCACAGACTAGTATAATTAAATAGCCATGTAGAACCAAATATACACATATTGCTTCCAAAAAATAAAATTAACCTCATTGTCCAAGTAAAATAAAAAATATTAAATTCAAATATCGAAAAATTCATTTCTTTTCCAAGATGACCAAGCGTTAGAAATATGTTTTTCAAATAAAACTCTAGACATAAAAATTACTAACAAATGAATGCAGGTATAAGAAAATGGTCATTGCTCATTACAAAGAAAAGAAAACGCTCCTTTCATTCCACCATCCAGATAGTCACAAATGATTAAGGTGATGAACCAGAAGATAAACCATCACATATTTTAATTTGGAACAACTGACTTAAAAAATGATTCATTACCATCGAAAAAGAACAGCCGCAACATCTAGATCTTCAAGGATTTCATGACGGTATATTGTTATTCAAGACACCAAACTCAACAATTTTCTATAATTTAAATTGGAACAAGGAACAAAAGATTTCATTAATAGCCTTTAAAGCCATTTCAGATAATGGAAATCTCATGCACTGGCTTTGACCCCATGACCTTCCGAGAATTTTGACATAGCCAGTTTGCATCTTACACTGATATACCTTGCAAAAATTTGACCCATCCAAAAACTTCAGATCAACCAAAAAGGAATATGATGTATTATATGTACTTTAAACAATGCCATGAACAGTCCAACTCAGTTGTATTGCTATGAGATACATCAATCACTATCAACATAAACACATGGTACCTTAATCAAGCCTGCCAAACAGTGAACATCAATACCCTCTGGAACAATTCCACCATTTAGTTGATCTCTAACATGTTCCTCTTGGCTGTTTTCTGCATTTATGCGGAATATACCTTCTGCCTGCATGTTTAATAAATGATTGACAAACAACCCAAAACTCTGAAGAGTACAAGGGTCAGGGAAATACAAGTACTGTTATACCTGAAGGCCTCCTTGTGAATACAAGCGTCTTTGCATTAGCAAAAGTATTGTTGGCACACTGTTTCCCCTCAAATCAAACGAGCATTGCATGGATTCAGTTGAGACCCCAAAAACGTTTGTGCTGAAAGTAATATCAAAAGGAAGGTTGATACCTTAAGTGTCAACATGCACCAACGTGTTTATCCAAAAAGAACATGCAACCAAATAGCTTTTTATTACAATATATGTAAAAACAATTTATGAAATGAATACTGTAATTTCACTGCCAATCCCATGTAGTAAGATTATAACTTGGATTGTTGTTATTGTTGGTTAATATTGTGATTTCATTGATGATTTGTATTTATGGAAAAAATGTACGCTATCTAGGGAAAAGAAAAATTAACCATAATCCTTCCAATCAAAAGAATTTAGTGGCAAATAACGTTTGCAGATGTTCACCCCTACAGGATATCATTAAAGCACAAGCTTACTGGAGCAAGCACAACACAACTTTGACCTTTTTAAATCCAAAGGTATTTGAAGAGAACAAATGGATTACATGACTCTGCTTGAATAGTGATATAGCCTCCAAGAGAAGGTAAGCTCACGCAATGTTGCAGTATCCTAAAAAAATAGTAGGTGGAAGTATAGTACACACAACTTAACAAATGGAAAAGAAATCCAAGTCATTGAGAAAATAAAAAAAAATTTACATTTACCATCATAGAACCAGCATCAGATGAAGTTAACGTGTATACTAATGCACTTTTGACGTGTATAAATAAACCACTTATTCACTTTTTTTAAGTAAAAAGTGAACTTTTATGCTTAAGCATCAATGATGTTAATCTTTCACTCTTAATTTACATGTTACAACAATATTTTCAGATATAATTAATATATATCATCAAATACTGGCCATGAGTATTTTTCTATCATTGACAATTGCAACAGAATAATCTAATTAAGAGTGAAGAAAGGTGCTCTGTAGTGAAATTTAAAATTCTGACAACTTTTCTTTAGACCTAGTAAGAGAAGCCTCATAAAGATGTTAAAGCTTAAAGATATATTGGGTTGTCTAGCCAAAGACCGGATTGCATTTAAAAGGCCCCATCTACTAGCACAGTAGGAAGAAAAGCATAAACACTTGAACCATATAATACAAACAAGGCATTTATCATGGAGAATCCCATGAATCTACATCAAGCATTGCAAAACTAGATAAGTTTTTTAGCCCTCTTTGAGGAAAAGATGGGCTAAGAAATTTGAGGGAACAAGCAAGCTATCATTAATTTTGTATGCATCGAGAATTTTTGAAAAAGTGCTTAGAATTTATTATCTCTCCTATTTTCTTTTCTTTGCAAAAAACAAATATTTCTTGTAATTTATTTGCTTGCTATTGTCGTCTCTTCAGAAATTCATTGCAACTTTTATCATAAATTTCAATACAAAAAAGTGTGATCTGAATTCTGATTTAATTGCTATGTCCTGTGTGGGTACCAAAATCATGTAGAGATCTGTAATCCAGAACTACTAAACTCCTCTTCTCAAGTACGTTGCAAAAGCTATCTTAATTTTTCAATTTGTAGTTAAAACTTATCGTAATCAAAGAACAGGAAGACTAAAAGGGCCAAAGAAACAAGATAGAACCCCCCCCCCCCCCACACACACACTTGGATGGCTGCATTCTGAATGACCAGTCTATACTCCAAGATGCAATTGTCGTATATTCAATTTGTAGTTCAATTTGCAATTGTTGTAAACTACTGATCCGCGTACAAGTAATGAACCAATTAAAAAACGCAGCAAATCAAATTTTCTTCTAAGATAATAGCTATGATGGCAAAAGAAATAGCAAACCTGGCACTAGGGGCTCTTCTTGGCACATCGGGCTCAAACTCCACCGGCAACCCAAGAAACCCATGGAACCGATCGAACGTAACATGGGCGACATGTCTCACGTTCGTCGGCCATCCAATTTCCATGAAATCCTTCTCCCTGTCGGTGCTACAGGCCACGATAGACTTCCTCAACACCGCCACAAGCAGCGTCAACAGCGAGAGCTGATCCTCCTCCTCCTTCCTCCCACCACCCTTTTTTGGGCCAGACTTGTCTTCCTCTCCCCCTTCCGTTTCCATCGAGGTTGACGGTTCGTGGCCTAAAAGGGAAAATGTCTGGTGGGGTCCATCCGTGGTAGTAGCAACGGATAAAGAGGAGCTTGGAGACGAGGGAAGGTGAGATGGGGATCGGAGCACTGCAGTCATGGCTAAAAAGGGAGGTGAAGGTGAAACCTTTGAGTACCCTACCGATCTGGTGTTGGTTGGTTGGAATTCGAAATTGTTGGTGTGGATTGCGTTGGATTGAAGGAAAGCGTCTAGGAGTTGCCGCTCCGAGGGGTGGAACTTGTGAATCACGCGGTGACCGCTTTGCCCCGACCTTTTCCACCACCCTCCTCGCCGAAGACGCAACGGAGCTTCCACACACAGGTAAGAACCGAGATCTGGGGCACCGATGCGGGGGTGTCTGCGGCGGAACGGGTGGAATAAAGGGTAGATTTTGAGGGTGGAAAGCGGGCGGAGGTCGAGGGGGAAGAAGCGACGAGACCGGAAGAGAAGAGGCGACGACGCAGGTAACAGACTTTTGAAATGCCTCTGATATAAAATATCGTATACAAATACAATACAATATAATATTTTCTTTTAGACGTTTTGGCGTATTTTTTTCATTCGAACGAGTTGAGCCTGCACACATGCATCTCTCGTCCACGGCAGAAGAAACCGAAGAGAAGAGAAAAAGGATAAGAACGACTGAGGAGAAGGACAAAAAAAAGGACTTGCCCAAATGATTGCCCTTTGCTTTTCCAAGTTGCGCGAACAAATGCGAGCCCATCCATACGATAGCACGCAGCGGCTCTCGCCGTCGCAGATCTCCGATCTCGTCTGCCATTCCCCGAACACGTGCAACGCATGTGCATCTCTGATCGATTCGAATATAAAAATAATCGAACCAATCGAACCTGCACGTTGTGGGGGACCACGAAGAAATTTGGATTTTGGATCAGCGATTTTTTATCTTATATATGTGTGTCTTGAATCTTATAATTGTTTAATTAATTTACTATATATCGTTATGATGTTTAAGCATAATTAAAAAAAATTTACAACAAACAAAAGCTGGAAAAGATCTCGGTGATATAAATATCCGAAATCTGGATATTCTGATAAATGACCATGCCGCTAAGCACAGCTTTGAATACCTGGTGTTGTTGCAAGGTAAAAAAAAAAGAGGGCATGAATTAAAGCTGTAGCAGAGAGTGAGATGGAGCCTCCTCTCTCCTCCTCCCTTTCAATTTCAAACATTATTGATGCAAATTAAACCTTTGATGGCTGGATGGGTTAAAAAAAAATCAAGGTGGCGACTGGCGAATGTTAATTACCAGACATGCATTCTTCTTGCATACATCGATCTTCTAAGTTCCACTGTAATGGCTATTTTTAACAGAGCCAGGGTGATGTTTGCCATCATATGTGATACGTGGATATGTGAATGGGTACCATTTAAAGTCTGCAATCCTTTATATATGCCTCTGAGATAGATTCTGCTATCCCAGATAACCAATCATGCACACCAACTCACATGCTATGTAAACGACGGCTTGTGATCGATCTCTAACCCGTGATATGGTAAACACTTTTGGTGATCAAGCTTTTGAAGAGATTCCACAACTTAATTTTACGCTCGATTGAGTATAAAGATAATTCAGAATCGCTGGGTAACAAGAGGCGCTAGAAAATTGATGGCAACACATACTAGCATTAAGTCTTCAAATGAAGTAAAGGAGATGAAGATCGATGGCGATCAATCGTATGGTAATTTAATGGTGGCGCTGCATATATGCTTTGCGTGCGGTGTGGTGAAGAAGTTGTGGTTAGAGTAGAGTAAGAGGACCTATTGCCACGAGAATGGTCTTTTCCGTGTTAACATGGTGTAAGACCATGGCTTTGGGCGCTTGGCACTTAAGAGGAAAACTACACGCAGCTCAGCTGACCATCTGCTGCATGTAATTTTAATTATAAACATAATCCTAAAAATCACAGACTAAACAACGGCCTATTAGCTCAGCTGGTTAGAGCGTCGTGCTAATAACGCGAAGGTCGCAGGTTCGAGACCTGCATGGGCCAGTCCGTACAATTTTATTTTAATATAATAATATCCAACACACTTTTTAAAATAATTAATTTTATTCATATAAAACTTTTACTGACATTTAAATTCAGACGAATATAGCCAAGGATAAATTTAGTGTGATTATTATTATATAAATTTTAACATCAAAATTAATTTTAATTTTAATGTTTTTTTTTTTACTTTCGAAATTTAAAAAATTTGCTTGATGCTTTCTTAAAAGAATTTAAAAACACCAGTAAAATTTAAAAACTTATTATTTACACAACATAATGGCGCGAAGAAGGCCATGTTCTTGTTCTCCCAATCCCTGGTTCTGGCGGGACGGAGACTGCGGTCTCGCCCTTCCCTCACCATCTTCTCCTTCGCCAGCCGCCTGTTCGCGTTGCCGATGAGCTCTTCTGTTCCTCCCCTCCCCAAGTGGGCCTCCAACGAGCCCTGTGTCATGGGCATCGATGAAGCTGGGAGAGGTCCTGTTCTAGGTACAATCTGTTTTTTTTTCAACCCTTTTTGTTCCAATACTCATTCTCCATCGTCTGACCTTGTCTGTGATGGAATGGTTGGTTTCAGGCCCTATGGTGTACGGGTGCTTGTACTGCGCAATTTCTTACCAGCAGACGCTCGCTTCTTTGAAGTTTGCGGGTATATGGTCCGTTACATTTGCTAGTGATGTGTATTTGTTCTATTTGATATGTTGGGCTGGAAAGGTTCGAGACCTGGATGGGACGTTAATTTTTTTTTTTGGTAATGTGGTTGTAATATTAATAGAATTAAACCCTCAGCTATGTAATCACAAGTGGGGGTGAAATTAAAACAGAGTTGGGAGATACAACAAGTTCAAGGAAACAACAAAACACAACCAACCCAGGAGAAGCGAAGAAATATAGAACAAATTAGTTAATGCCCTCCCCTTCCATATCATTGCCCACCTACAAAAGGCAAAGGTGTTGGGTCCAATATTCCTGCCTACCAAGTTCAATCCATTGGAGTTTCCAAAGGGTCTTGGCAACTTGAGCATCTCAATTGGACTGAACTTCTTTCATCATATCTACATCTACATCTGTTGCAAAATTTTCTAACCAAAAACTAATAAGATTAATTATATTATTGAATATTGAGGTGATATTATTTCTAGCTATTTCAACTTTTTTTAACTTATGAGTCTAGATCTGTGCCAATGTCTATCTTAATTATTTGTAATCTTTTATTTTTTTATATGAAGTTCTATTGAGTTGTAACTTTTGTTACTAGAGTACTTGGTACATGGTAGTTGCCTTTTAAATTCGCATTGAATTTAGTTTAATTTTGAACAAGTACTTGTGTTTCATCAAAATTCAAGAAATTTTCGAAGAGGGTGAATAGGTTATTACTAACCAGTTAACCATGTCAATCACTCATTCATTTTTATAGGAAAATCTGGCCCATTAACTTGTTAACCATGTCACTCATTCATTCATTTTTTTAAGCCTTTGAATGTTTGCTCCTCCATCAAACACATCAAATCATTTTCAAAGTTTTTGGAGATTTTTTTCCATGTACTGTTTACAAATACATGATGGAAGGATCTATGCATGGATAACTTTTGGTGGGGATTGATTTTT